>SZWC01005911.1:114115-122003 GCA_023375785.1 Penium margaritaceum
AGGGGACTGCCACCGCTGCCCGTACTGAGTCCAACGCACCTGCTCGGACTCGCAAGTAGATGAAAGGAGGGAGTACCTCTGCCCCATATAGTCGGCCCTACTCTAGCCCCTCTATCCACCGCCACAACCTCTCCGATCGCTGGCCACCGCTGTGCTCCCCACCCGCATCAGCCCCCGGCCGTTGCTGCCGCTCGCCTCTGCCTGTGGTGCCCTGGCGGCTGTCTCCCCTACCTCTCTGGGCACCCTCTGGTGCTACAGCCGACGGTCTCGATCCTCCCTTTCCCACGGTTGTGCCCTCCTGAGCACAAGCCACCAGTAAAATGAGCACACCATGTAAGGTCTGGCACATGGCCCTGAACTCGCACTCGTGATCGTGACCAACTCAACTTGTCCCTCTACCCCTGCTCCACAAAGCAAAGGTCTGCCATGTATGGTCCCTCATCCCTCCTGTACAACACTCTCCATGCCCTGGCGATGTCCTGGTCAAGAGACGTGTCCGCCGCCCGCTCTGTGGCCCGCTGTCGCAACTGCTGTGCCTGTGCTCGTTGAGGGGCCACTGCCATGCGCTGGTTGAGGAGGGCGCCTAGTGGAACCGACACCCCTGCGGTACCTCCTTGTCGGGCCAACCTTCGCTCGGTCGCCTCTGACGATGTCCGCAATACCTTGCCGAGGCCTCGCGAGAAGGCCCCAAAGGTCTCCATGGCGGGAAAGACAAACTCCATATGGTCACGCTCTGCCTTGCGTCGCTATTGTCCATACTTCCTCTCCTTCGTACGCACCGCATCCTCCAATGCCACTCCCGGCCGCTCCGCCGACCTCCTCCCCAGACTCGGCCACTGAGGATCGGCGATGACCACGTCCATCACAAGTGTGTGACCTGTGGCTGGGTCAAAACATGTGATATCCAGACACCCCTCTAGTAGTAGGCCTACGTGCTCGACAGTCACCCCGCCCATCCCGCTCTCGCGTACCACTGGTGCCAACTCTCTCATCACTGCATCGTGGACTGCCTTCGTACCCCCTCCCTGGACACATCCAAGGGCGTGCTACTTTGCGCATGGGTGTATAGGAGTCCGCTCTGCACACGTGCACGCCAGCGTATGGCGTAAGTGTGCAATGGGGAGCCCAAGGTAAAACCTGCACGCCACTCTCCAGCCCTCTGGTACCATGTAGAGACGGTCGGTGACGGACCTGGGATGTGCCAATAGCCAATCCCCGATGTGCTCCCCCTGTACCGCCGCAAGTCGCTACAACTGTGGGAGTGCCTCCTCTCCTCCCAACTCCGCTACCACCACCGATCAGAGCTCCCCAAGCTGCCACTCATAGACGGCGTCAAACAAGTCCTGGAAGAGGCGCTTGGGACTCCCCTGCTCACACTCCGCCAGCTGTGGGACCTTTGCTTTCACAACATCTGGGAATCCTTGTAGCGCCCTTTCTCGTAGCTCTGCAAACTTCCCCCTCATCCATGGTCTCTTTCCTCCTCCCTCACCCTCTTTGTTGTCCTCTAGGCCTCGTGGGTGGAGGAGACGTTTCACCGCATGCCAAGATTGCAGGCAACTACATACGAACGAGAGGGGTGCGAGGTCCCCCACTCCCGTTAAGACGAGCCCTCCTAGCCGATCGAGAGTCGTGCCTGCTGCTCAGCGTGGGCCACTGCCCACCGCTCTCTGATCCCCTGCACCTCATCCAGTCCCACCAGTCCGCGGATGCAACCCCCCACCTTCTTGTCAAATCGTTGAAGCCGGCTGGTCCACCACTCTGATGGGGGCGTCAGCTGCGTGAGATGCTGAAGCCTGCGAGTGGTACACTCCGTCAAGATGTTGAACGCGGCCTGGGCGTCTGGCATGTCAACGAGCGTCTCCAATATCTCCTCCACCTTGTGTACTGCTAGATCAAGCCGCGCTCGACAGAACTCCTCTGTCCTAATCGGACACCCTAGAATCACCATCCCCTTCGTCGCTCGTGGGATCCCCGCAATGCTCCCCGACGCCTGGTCCACCCCCGCCGGTAAGTACAGCTGGCATTTGCGAGGCTGGACCTCCATCCCCACCGCAGCCAATCCTCTCAGCAGCACTGTGAACGCCGCCTCAAGCCCCTGCACTGGGCCTAGCAGGTATGTGTTGTCCAAGTACGCCAGCACCCGGCCAGTCCCTCCCACCGCTGCCTGTGCTGCCTCCAGTGTGTCCTGCTGCGCCAAAGCATATAGGAAGGGGCTGATAGGGTCTCCCTATCGCACCCCCTCTCCAACTGGAGCACGCATGGCTGGGACCCTCCGTGATAGTATAGCTTCGAGGGTTGATCGTAAAAGAGGGCCAGTGCTGGAAGCAGTCGCTCGAATCCCCTTGTCCGCACCGCCTCAAAGATGGCTGCTCGCTCAACCGAGTTGTATGCATTCTTCACATCAATGCTCAATAGCCCCCACTCCGCCTCCTGGTCCAGTTGCTCCATGATGGTGTGGACCACCGTGTCCCCCCCTGCCGACACTCCCACCGCCTGCTGTAATGGCACCAATGCTCTCTCCATCTCACTCTTCCCTGTACTGACCATCCATCTCCATAACAGGCATGGAATTGCCTCTCCCACTGCGATCGGACGTATCCCACCATCGGGTTTCGCTAACGCGATGAGCCTGCTCGCTACAAGGAAGCCCCGAGCTCTGGGGTGGAGTCGTCCTCGACATAGAGAGGTGAGTAGCTGTGCCAACAACCTCGTGAGCCGCTCATCCCCCACCACGACCTGCCAAAGATGGTCCAACGTTAGGCCCGCCGGCCCTGCCGCTGTGCCTTTGTTGCTGTCTAGCAGGACCCTCCACACTCCATCTCCGTTGGGGAATCCAGTAAGGGCCCGCCTTGCTGCCTCTGCTACCCATGCTGGTGTCGGCCGCTCTTTTGCCGGGTGCTTCGCCTGTAGCTACGCCAATACCTCTAATCCGGGTGGTACCAACGAGGTATTGCCCAAGGCATTGCATGCCTTTGACTGTGTTCCCTCGATGAAACTTAGTCACCGCCCTCTGTAGTCGCTGCTCCCTCGCCTCCTCCTCTCTGTGACGCAGGCGCCATGGTGGTGGTTCGTGACCTGCCGGTAGAGCATGCGGGACGGCCTCTCCCCATAACTCCTACCACTGTCCTTGGAGAAACCGGGTCGCTAGTGATCTCACCCAATCCGTGTCTGAGCACCCCCGATGCTGTGGGCCCGTCCTGAGGATGAGACTTGGCATCGCCTGGAGAAGCAGGGGCCCTGCAGCATCCATGGGATGGGATGTGCACCTCACCAAGGGGACTGCCACCGCACCCCGAACTGAGTCCAACGCGCCTGATGGAACTCGCGAGTAGATAAAGGGGGAGAGTACCTTTGCCCCATATAGTCGGCCCCACTCCAGTCCCTCTGCCCACCGCCACAACCGCTCCCAGTGCTGGCCACTTCTCTGCTCCCCACTCGTGTCAGCCCCCGGCCGTTGCTGCTGCTCGCCTCTCCCTGTGGTGCCCTGGTGGCTGTCTCCCCTACCTCTCTGGACACTCCCTAGTGCTACAACCGACAGTCTCGGTCCTCCCTTCCCCACGGTTGTGCCCTCTCGAGGTCCTCCTCCAGGTCCTCCTGTCACACCTGTCGCCACCCCTCTCACCCGAGGCTGGTCTCTGGTGGTCTCTCTCTCCTGCTGTCTGGCCACTGCTACACCTCCACCCCTGATTCCTGATCTGACGACCTCTCGCTGTCGTCGCTGTCCCATGTCCCTCTTTGCCATCAGACCTTCCCGCGACTCTCTGTCTCGCCTGTGGCCCTCCGGTCCCACTGCTCCCCTCTCTCCTCTCCTCTCTGCTGGTGTCAAGGGGAACAGCTCTCGTATAAACCGTCCTGCCTCTGTTTCAACGTCATCTCTCGTGCTCCCCTGAACCCCGAGCCCATGGTCATGGTCATACCCCTCCCGTGGGCTCCTCGGGGACTCAGCGTCTCCCCGTGGATTTCCTCCTCCACCCGCTCCGTCACCTGGCTGCTCCCCTCGTAGCCGGTCTCCTAGGGAGGAGGACTCCCCCTCCTGGCTCTGCTCCCTCTCGCGGTGGGCTCGCTCACGCTGGGCGCGCTATCCTCGTACTCGCAGTACCCGACGCGCCTCTTGCTGTGCCGCCCGTCGCTCCTGAATCCTCCGCCGCTCGGCCTGCCAATCTTCCATCCTAAGGATCTGCTCCGGGTCCGCGAGGCTAGCTCCTAGTGCATGTCGCCCTGCCATCCACTCCCGGCGCTCATTGGCATTCTCGTCCCGATCCCCCCTCCTGGTGTCCCCCTCCATACGGTGAGTTCCCTCGCACACTTCTGCTGTCCCCTCCTGGATCTGTCGCTGAACGCCCTTGAGCGCCGACCTCAAGCAGTAGTCCTAATGGCGGTAGCCCCAATGTCCACTCATCAACCGCTTGCTTTTTCTCGTGAACCCGCATCCCATCCAAGGGCACTTCCATGGCGGGCCCCATCGTGAAAACATTCCTCAGCTCTCTCTCCCCTATGTTCACGCAATGTCGTCCCCACTCCTGCCTGTTGCGCTCGTTGCCTGTGCTGGCCTCTTTCCCTCCTTCGTGTGTGGTTGTCGATCCACCCCTCGGGTGTATCTCGTAGCTGCTCCGCTGGTTATCTCTTGAGGTGAGGGCTGTGATCCCTCCTCTCGCTCCGGTGCCTGTCCCCCTCCCTCCGCTGCGGCGCCCATCCCTGATGTGCCCGGTGGCACTCGGTCTGACTCGTGATCACCTGCCACCTTCCTTCTCCCAGCTGCCATCGCTCCCTCCCCTGGACCCAGAGCTTCCTTGCCTTCCTCGGCCCTCCTATGTCCATGCCGTCTCCTCGCCATCATCTTCATGCGCACTTTTCGCGCCCCTGCCGACCTGTCCTCCATCATGATCAGCCCTCCGGCCCCCTTTGTCGTCCATGGTACTTTGGCCAATGTTGGCCATGTGTCCCCCCTTGGTGGATGGAACCTCGCACCCTCTTCTCCTTGCCTCTCCTCTCGGGTCCCTTCCTCTTCCTCTCCTTTTTCTTCCACTTCCTCTCCTTTCTCCTCCTCCTCTTCACCCACTGTCTCTCCCTCCTTCCCCCTCCGTCTCCTCCCATCATCCCCCTCCTCCTCGTCACCTCCTGCTCCTGATTTGCTTGCTCCGGCTGCCCTCCCTCCGCTCCCTCCACTCCCCCCACTCCCTTGGGTGCTATGGTCCCTAGCACTAGGGACCTTCCCGCTTGTCTCCCCCCCTGCATCCTCCTCCTCTCGTCCTCTCCCCTTGGTCAATTGCGGTGCATCTCCCCCGTATCCTGTCTCCATGGGCCCTGTTGTCATTTCCCTGCGTGTTTGTCCAGTGCTAATCACCAACTCCTTTCCGTCTGCTCCCTCGGCCATCTCCACGTCCTCTCGTTGTGCTAGGCCCCGTTCCTCTAATTCTGCTACTCTCTTCTCCAAACCCTGACTCACGTGGTCAGTTCTCTGAGACAGTGCCCACTGCACAGTCAGCGTCCCCGCGAGTTCCCCAAGTCCTCTCTGTTGCTGGTCGAGCATACCCAGTACCGCATCACACAAAGACTCACATCCCCTTAGAACCTCCTGTCGCGCTCGCTCGTCCTCCAGCCGGTCCTGCTCCCTCCCCCTTGCCTGGACTGTGACTACCGCCTGCACCTCGCGCGTAGTTTCGTATAACTCTTGCACGCGCGATTCTGACACTGTCTGCGCCACCTAGACCCGTTGCAGTTCTTGTCGGAGGACATCCGTCTGACCCTGGAGGCTGGTGAAGTGGCAGCCCATGACCTCGTCGTAGCGGAGGAACAGTCCTCGGATCCTGTCTCTGGTGTCCTCTTGCATCGCCCCGCATGCCAGGACCCCCTCCTCCCATAGTTCTTGCGCCATCCCTATCCACCCTCGTTGGTCGCGGAGGTCTTCCCGTTGGGGTGGGTTTTCGGGCTCTTTCCTTCTACTCTGCTTCGGCTTGTGTCAACTCCCGTTGTCTTCCTCCAGTCCTCGTCTTTCTCCTCCCGGCCCCTCCCTAAGGGCTTAACCTCCACCCTCACCCCCGCAACCTCTGTCTCTACATGTCCGCTTGCCTTCTCACCGTTCCCCTTTCCCTTTCCGCTCTTGGCAGGCTGTCGTCCCTCCCCAATCCCGTCCTCTATACCGTGGTCCTTCCGCTCCTTAGTCTCATCCGGTGTCCCGCTGGCCTGTATCCCTCCTGTCTCTCCCATTTTCTCCCTCCTACTTGCTGCATCCTCCTCCCCTCTGTCCTCGCCTTGTCTACCAAGTATGACCTTTTCTCGGTCCGCCTCCATACTCATCGTGAGCCTACCATCCCCCTCTCCCCTCACTTGCTATAGCTCTTGCTTCGCCTCTGCAGAGTCCGGTGCCGCCTGCTGTCGCGCCTTGCTCTCCGCCCGTTGTCGTGCCCTCTCCTGTTGTGCTGCTCTGATCTCTGCCTGCTTCTTTTGCCAGCTCCGTGACCCTTTCACAATCATCTTGTATCTACTGCGAGCTGGCTGCAGTGGTGGTTTTGGTTTTTCCACCCCCTTGAACTCGACCGCCGGGGCCTCCGCCAGCGGGGTTGTGGGTGGTTGGAGGGGGGTTTTTTCTGTTGGAGGTGATGGCGATGAGGGCAGGAGCCTAGGGGTTCCCTGGAATGGGATGATGTGCTCTATTTTTTTTTTCTGATTATTTGGTGTAAAAAGTCGGCGCCGTTGGAGTTGTTTTTGCTGAGGGAAGGAGTTCGGTTGTCGTCGATTACCCCGAGTATTCAAGAGATACCCCCTTTGGGTATTTTGCAAATCCCCCCTCCGGGTGGGTACCTCGAAAGAATCGAGGGCCCCCACCGGGTGGGGGCTCCTCGCACGGGGGAAGCGAGAGGGGACTCCCTCCCCCTCTTGTCTCACCGATGGCCAGGATCGACGGCCCCAGGGAGTCGTCTCCTGGGCCATCGATCGGCCAGGTGGCCCTCCCCTTGTCGCTCTCCTCCCCCTCCCTCCGTCGTCCGCCGTCTGGTGGCCGGCGGTTGAGCCTCGCTCCCGCCGGCTGCCTTCCGCTTGCTCCCCCTGCTGACCACCTCCCCCCCCTCCCCCCAATTGAGGGATTGGGGTGAGGAGCAGAGGGAGAGGGGGTGGCGGCGCCCCCCCCTCCCCCCTGCTGCTGCTTGCTACGTGGCATCCCCCGGCCGGCACGCATGGGGCGGCAGCCCGTCATGTGTGTCGCCCAACCCCCCCTTGAGGGGTTCGCCGCCCCCCCTTTCTCCATCTTGCTCCCCACTCCCGCTACATGGCAGGGCGGGAGTGGGCCCGTTGGAAAGCCCACGGCCAGGGCTATCCAACAGGCCCACTCTTGCCTTGAATGGTACACCATAGAGGCAGAGCGGGCCCGCCATGGCCCGGCGGAAATGCTGATGTCAGCAATCTGCCGGGTTTCTTTGCTGCTCGCTCCCTCTATGTGCCACGTGGCAGAGCCGGAGTGATCCCGGTATGGGGCCCTCTCCAAGGGCTACAGTCGGTACCCTCCGCGCTTCGAACGATGGCCTGTGCTGTCCATGCGGTATGGGTGACGTGGACGGCCTGGTGACGTGGCGTGTGCAACCGCTGAGCCACGCCCCGTGGCAAAAACCAGTTTGCTGGGTCCGCGGAGGCCTGCTGACGTGGCAGGCCTACTCTGACATGGCCCCGGAACCTGGGCTGTCCGGGACCAACCCCTTTGGAAGCTAATATGAGAGTCCCCTACGACGGCGCCGCCCGTGGTGGAATCAGCAAAGAACGCAAAAGCCACCGGTAAACTGAGCACCCGTGATAGATAGATAGATAGATAGATAGATAGATAGATAGATAGATAGATAGATGGATAGATGGATAGATAGATAGATAGATAGATGGATAGATAGATAGATAGATAGAT
>SZWC01005912.1:16236-27062 GCA_023375785.1 Penium margaritaceum
GCAAGAGTTTGGCTAGGGGACACAAGGCAAAGTGTCTGAATGCTTCAATAGCATTTGCAGAGAGAAATGACAAATGACAGGTCCATGGCATAAATACCTGCCGCGGCGCACAGCGGGTGTCGCACGCGACGGTCCAAGAGCTATCCTAAAATCGGCCCAAAATCACTGTTTTGGCCATAACTATGCGCACATATGTCAGAATGCTACGTCGTCTAAACCTAGACATGCAGGATCACAAGACGGACGCTACCACTGGTCACATGCATGCATCCATCATCAGACGATGGACACGCAATGCAGAAACATGCAAATCGGGCTCATGGCCAGTCCGCCAAAAAACTCCTGCAAGCTGCATGAAAAAGAGCAGGAAGTCCCGGCAGTGTCCGGGGCTCTGGAACGGTAGTCAGCCAGCTCCAAGCTGGTAGTCCGCCGCCAGTCGTCGCACCGGTGTCACCAGGGCCCGCCTCAGGGATCTGCACGAGTATGGACATGGCCGAGTGGTCACAGTAGACTGTACAAGAACGTCACAAATCACAACAGTTAATGATCGCTCTCATGGTCTCCGCCTCATCTTGCACATCCCTATGGTTTGTGTGTGCGTCGTGGTGACCTCTGGACTTGTTGTTGTTGGTTATAGTTATGACACACGCAAGTTCCCTTTTGCCTTTACGCACACACACACACACACACACACGCACACACACACACACACACACACACACACACACCTCATCACTACAAGTGATTGACGTCAACTGAGGCTCCCTGGTGCAAGACTGTGACGCAGCATGGGGCGCACAGTGGTGGTGACACTATCAAGTTGCCAAGTGGTGACCACAAAAGCAACGTTATCCTCATGACGAGCCTTAGTTTAGTAATGGCTCTACATGCCAAAATGAAGAATACATTTGTAGGAGTGCATGCTTGTGATGTGACAGGATTCTTACTCACTTGCATGCTTTCAACGTAGTGAACCAGGTTGCTGATCCCTCGGGACCACATGTCCGGTCTACACCGGCAAAATGGAAAAGTAGGAACCAGGTTGGGGCAGCAGCGTTGTTGGTCAAGCGTGCGGGCTTCCACGCTCGTTGCTTAAGTCTGTTGCCCCCTCAAACTGTTGCTCTAGAGACTAAGTGGAAGCTCCGAGTTTGTTACTCAGAAATACGCGCGCTAGTGTTAGCGCCATAAAGTAGCTAAAAACTGAACATGACTGATTAGGATTGAAGAATGAGCAACAATGGGAGACCCCTCCAAGTTCTAGCTCCCCTGTATTAGTGTAGAACATGTTACTCAGCTAACTTGCTAATCTGGAAACAGTCCTAGACCTGTTTTCTGGCAGGCAGGGTTTCCTCGGTAAGCCCTGCCAGACGCCCAACAACCCAAAACCCGGGCGTCATCTGTTTTGCCTCAAAACTGGACCATATCATAAAACGACGCTGCAAACGTAGTCGTGCAGTCAGAATCAGCTATAATAACAGCAACAAAGAGTTATGACTGCCCGAACCCAGGCAGTGCCTACGAAGGTCCATGATGCCAAATAGTGCAACGTTGCAAGAGACATGGACCCTAGGCAGAGCATAATGCTCTACACAGAATGGCACAGCAAGAAACAGTGATGGGTGCATGCAGACAGCATTTGCGATGGCAGTGATCGCCAGCGGCCCGACCCTTGAGGAGGCCTGTCGAGGAAGTTGAGTACGTCGCTGTAGGGAGGAGGCACCAGCGAACTGCGAGTAGGCTTCAATGTGCGTCAGCTCCACTGGACGACACTCCAACGGCATCGAGTCTCGCCGTCAGTCATCTGCACACCGGTGTACACAAGCCGGGAGGATACAACATAGCACAATGAGAGATGCACAAAAGCCAACACTCCCCCATGGCTCACAGGCGTAGTGCACGTGCGCGGACACAGACACAGTCAACAACCAATCTCCCCCAAGGCACGCGCAAAAGCAGGCAGGGATAAAGAGAGCCACTCACGGACGCACGCCAACCCAACCGAACTCACAGCCTTCTTAAACGAGTCGCGCTATAATGCCTTGGTCAAGAAGTCAGCCAGTTGCCGTGCTGTCTCAACCCATACAATGTTGATGCTTCTTTCATGCAACAACGAACGCACATAATGATAATCAACATTGATGTGCTTTGTGCGTGTGTGAAATTGGAAATGATTTAAGGGCGTGTGGGCCCATGCAAAAACGAACATGAGCTTTATGTGTGAGTGCGATGCAAGACGGCAAGAATTTGGCTAAGTCTGGAGTGTTGAATATAAAAGAACAAGGAGAGTGTACAAATGAGTCCCTAGCGGGCTTATATAGGGGTGCCTACAGCTACCCGCACCAGGTCCCGTCACCCCCGCTGAACCCAAACGAGTCAGCGGGGCGAACAAACTGCATTCACCATGATAACAATAATGGTGGTCTCCTCAAGGCACCGGAACAGCTCTCCGAATGCCCGGATCTCGACCACCGAGAAAATACAAGCAGTGCTAAGAAATCTCAGAATCAGTGTCTAGACATCATGTACGGCTTTCCGAACATCGGAACCCCTACTACAACCATCCGGTCTCCTTGTTGCACCGGTAAAGTCCACCAGGTACACGGGTCTCAACCCACCGAGAAAACTCTCCTAGCTATCGACAAGCCAACAGGGTTGCCGGAACGCATCGACCGTGCCTCGTCAGCGCTGTCGTACGTGCTCAAGAAGTCTCGAGACACTCCAAAGGCCTGCCGTGTCGTCACGCTCTCCTCCAAAATATACCCCCAATGTGGGTGTATGGGTAATCCATCAGCGTTGGTCATGACGGGTAGAAGCCACACAAAACAACACTCCCCCTGGCTGACATGACCGTCAACACCAGAAGAAAGTGAGCCAAGGCATGGAACAACAGCGTATGGCAAGCCATAACATGCATGAGTGAACTCACATACACACACACACACAGACACACACACACACAAAAGCACACACATACACACACACACACATACACACACACACACACACATGTGCTATCCATCTAGGGTCTCCCTGGACACTGGCATAGCCCACCAAGTGTCTAGGTCTCGACCATGAGAGGAGTGATGCACACGCACACAAACCAGTGTAATACACATCATGCACATGTTAGACGACAAGATGGTCTCCTCGTGACACTGGTGCTACCAGGACCCGGGTCTCGACCGCTACGATCAATCCAACACAATAGTACCATTATCCAAACACAGGATCATGGGAGGATCTCCTCGTAACACGGGTGCAACACACCAATTGTCCGGATCTCGACCACTAAGAGCGACCCAACTCACATGCACATGGCACACACAGTATAGCCAGACACCAAGACACATGATCACATGGTCTCCTCGTGACACTGGTACAACCCACCAAGTGTCCGGGTCTCGACCAACAGTGTGCTACCATCCACATGCAGTTGTGCAAGCACGTAGCATGAGCCACATGCGGGATGCTGTAGATGCTCAAAACAGAGCATGGACCTCGCCATGCATCTCCCATGACGTCACGTCAGGTCGAGGTCAACACAACACTCCCCTTGGGCAGATGAACCTGGCAGCGATGTCCTCGATGGAGATGCTGATGTCGTAGGTGAACAGATCCTGGGTGATGAGTCATGTGGTGTGTCCATCATGTAGAGATAGCTCTCCCTGTCACGTGCGAGTCGGCACCCGAGCTTAAAGACAAAGTGGTGTCTCCGGCTAAGACTCCTCACGCGAATCTGCATCACCTGGAGTGTACCAGCCCTCGCTTGACTGCCAAGGGTGTTAAATCATAGTCTCTCCTCTCTCTGCTCTACCGTGATGCATCTCTCTACAACGAATGAAAGGGAATGGGCAAGCAGCATGCAAGCGTGGATGAAGTCGCGGAGCTAGCCTCCGAGGTGGGATAGAGCACCCTGAGGCGCAGTGGTGTACCGCTGGAAAAGGAGAGTTGGAGCGACAAATAGGATCACCACTTGTGGATGAAGATGACGATGGGGCAGGTGAGTCGGGTGGATGAAGGAGCATGACGGCGACAGAAGAGGAAGGAGGAGCAATGATGGGGTCGACAAGAGCCTGGATGGCAGAAGACGAGGGCACACTCACCTCTCGAAGCTACCGACGAGCCAATAGGGCTGCCGGAACGCATCGACCGTGTCTCGCCAGCGCTGTCGTACGTGCTGGAGAAGTCTCGAGACACTCCGAAGGCCTGTTGTGTCGTCACGCTCTCCTCCACCACATACCCCCAATGTGGGTATATGGGTGAACCATCGGTGTCGGTCTTGACGGATGGAAGCCACACAAACCAACATGTAATGCACACCATCATTACCGGCGACCTCCATGGCACTCTCATTGTCACAATGCAACGTGATGGATGTGACGGACTGACGCAACTCGGATAACAAACGATGCAACCACACACTCTCACATGCACCTGAGCCAAGGGCCACGTACTCAGCCCCAGCAATGTTGTGTGCAATGCACCTTTGCTTTCCACTACGCTAGGATAGAGCTGTGTTGCCGATCAGAAAGATCCAGTCCATGCGACTCTTACCGTCTTGACTGCCGGCCTAGTCACTGTCGGTGTAACCCAGCTCGATGATAGACGGCTGGCGGCGGAACATGAGACCTCGCCAAGGAGTCAAGACGACATAGCGCAGTCATTTGATTGCGGCCTCAAGGTGGAGGTGACGCGGCTCCTGAGAAAATTGAGCAAGGAGGTTGACGATCAACGTGATGTCTGGGCGCGTCCTCATCGCTAGGAACATCAATGACCCAATGACTCGCAGATACATGGTCACATCAACTGGCTCTCCCACAACAGCTGGGCCTTCAGCTTCACCTGGCCATCAGGTGACATGGGTGAAGATGCGATGGGCACGAGGGGCAAGTCCTCAACGAAGCGAGTGGAAAGGGTCTGCACATAGGCAGCCTGGTGGACGTGTAGGAAGCCCTGGGAGCTATCATGCTTGAGCTCCATGTCCAGAAAGACTCGGGCACACCCGATATTTGTCATCTGGTAGGCGGTGTGCAGTAGGTCCTTGACACGCTGGACAGTAGTCATGTCAAGCAACGCAATGAGGAGATCGGCGACGTAGACCAAGACAGTGGCAAGGGTCTGGCCTCATGAGCTGACGAACAATGTGGGGTCAGCGGTACTACGCTGAAGGCCGCCGCAAAGGAGCGTGCTACTAATCTCCTGGTTCCAGCATCAAGGAGACTGCTTCAGGCCGTAGAGGACTTGCGCAGTTGCCAGACTCTCCGAGTGCCGTCGTCGAAGCCTGGAGGCTGCACCATGTGAAACTCCTCACCCTCCAATGAACCATGGAGGAAGGCGTTGCTCATGTCCATCTGATGCATCTCCCAACCATGCTGGGCAACCAGACTAAAGAACGCGCGACTTGTGGAGAACCGACCAACCGGAGCATATTTCAGGTCGTAGTCAACCCCAGGGACATAAGCAAACCCCTTCGCTTTGAGGCGGGCCTTGTAGTTGTCCAAGGACCCGTTGGGATTCCATTTGCGCCGAAAGACCCACTTTGCACCGATGGCCTTCCGACTTGGAGGGGAGTCGACTAGGTCATACGCATGGTGTTGCCGGATAGCAGCGAGCTTGTCAGTACAGGCAACATCCCAGTGTGCAGCCTCAGGAGAGGCGCGAGCCTTGCCCAGGGTGGCTGGGTCTTCCGAGCGTGCTATGGAGTGGACCGAGAGAGCAAGTTTGTCTTGAGCTCTAGGTGGGATGCGTTCGAGTGCAGCCATGACAGCATGTCGATGCTCGTGATGGAGCATGGTGTAGCCAAGTGCATAACCAGGGTGAAGGTCTCCAATGATAGCCGAGGTGGTCAGGCTGAGGGCCTTGGCACGAGGGTTCCCACTCACGACCGTAGGAGTAGAAGAGACATGTAGAACGATAGTGGGCTGAGATGCCATAGGGGAAAGTGCTGTGGTCTGCACGCTCACTGACGGCCTCGGTTGAAGGCTCCCACCTGGGCCACACGTGTAGGACATTAGGGAAGGAGATGGCACACAGTCTGACGGGCCGACGGAGGTGGACGACGCTGCTGGCCCAGAGTTACAAGCGGACGCGACTGCGGCTGGTGGTTCGGAGGGACCAGCGGACGCGACTCAGGCCGCCGGCCTGTAGGGGCCATTGCGCCCGAGTAGGACGGCTGGCCCGGAGGGGCTTGTGATGCGACTTGGGCCGCTAGCCCATCCGACAATATCAGCTGGCCCGGAGGGGTCAGTGGACGCGACTCGGGCGGCTCCCCCGAAAGGGCCAGTGGTCGCGACTGGGGCGGCCGGCCAAGACGGGCCAGCGGACGCGACTAAGGCGGCTGGCTCGAAGGGACTCGTGGACGCGACTGGGGCGGCTGGCCCGGAGGGACCAGTGGACGCGACTGGGGCTGCTGACCCGAAGGGGCTAGCGGACGTGACTGGGGGTGCCAGTCCAAAGGGGACAGTGGGCGCGACTGGGACCAGCGGCCTGGAGGGACCTATGGGTGCAACTGGAGCGGCTGGCCTAGGAGGACCAGTGGACACGACTGGGACAGGCCCGGAGGGACCGGTGGACGCGACTCGGGCTTTTGGCTCGGAGGGGCCAGTAGCCGCGACTGGGACTGCTGGCTTGGAGGGAGTAAGTGATGTGCCAATTGGAAGCGATAGGACGGAGGATGGACCCACGAGTCCCCCACGCGATGGGAGAGACATGGACGAGCCGGAGCGAACGAGATCGCGTGGAAATAGTTCCTCAAAGAAGAGGGCATCGCGGGACTTGATCATGTAGTGTCAAGAGGGATCCTAGAAGTGCAAAGCCTTTGACTCATGAGAGACACTGAGAAAGGTGCAAGGATGCTCGCGGGGGGCCAACTTGCCGCCCTGTTGCAGGGCGGGCAGCCACACGATGGCTCCGTAGCCCCAAACGCAAACAGGGCGGAGGTCGGCTCGATCACCGCACCAGTGCTGGTACGGGGTGGACTGGTAGGGAAGGGGTCCGTGAGGAATCCGGTTCTAGACCCACGTCATGTAGGCCATGGCTTCAAAGTAGAAGCCATCGGAGAGGCCGGACTCAACCCGCATGGTGCGGACAACATCAGCCATGGTACGGTTCCACCGCTCGAAGATGCCGTTCTAGGCGGGCGTGTAGGGCGCGGACGTCTCGTGGTGCATACCACAGGAGGCGAGAAAACACGCGGTCTCTCCCATGTTCTCACCACCGCAATCAGAGCAAAAGCGGTAAAGGGAGCAGCCACACTCGCACTCCGCAAGGACAAGCAAGTCTTGAATGGCACGAGGAACATCGCTCTTTTGCCGAAGGCAGAAGACCCAACGGTAGCGCGAGTAGTCATCAGTGAGGGTGAGGACATAACGGCCATGCTCTCCGACGGACTCGGTAGGGAGAGGACCCATGACATTGGTATGGATCAGGTCGAGAGGGGCGGATGCACCAGAGGAGGACAGGGGGTATGTGGACTAGTGCATCTTGCCTTGAGTGTAATCAACGCACTCCATGGGTTATGGCAAGGGGAATGCCTCAGAGTCAAGGCCCTTGGGCGGCTGGGTGCGGAGCATGCTGTGGACGGCAGGAGAGTGGACATGGCAAAGGTGTCGGTACAAGAGGCTGGTGTGTTGTGGAGAGGAGCGTGCTAGTGACGATCACATGGCATGTGACGGCCAACGAGGAGGGGACGGAAGGAGAGGATGATAGATGAGGTACGTGCCATAGGTTGCCATGGGCGGTGGCGTGCAGGGCGACAAGACCGGACGGACGCTACGTCATAGTGCCAACACCACGCGAGTGCACAACGTCCATGGTCATGCGGTCAAGGGCAATAACGGATAGAAGGCTGAGCTCAAGACCGGGGACGAAGAGGACATAGGTGAAGAAGATATCACCGGCGGGACCACAGAAACAAACAACGTCCACACCGCGGACAGGTTACACCTCGCCGGAGCTCGTTTGGACCCCGGAGACATCGCCAACATGACCAAGCATACTGAAGGCCTCGCGAGAGGGCGACATGTGATGCGTAGTTCCGGAATAGATGATCCAAGTCTCGGCAGGGTCCTAGAGCGGTGTTGCCAGATCACTAACAGTCACATGGCAGCAAGCGAGAGACAAAGACACGGTGGAAGAGGGCGCGAACCGAAACTGCAAATCATCAAGCCACGCGACGTCGTCACAAAGGGGGGCAGCATAGATCACAGAAGCGGCATCGACTGACGGCCATGGTGAGACAAACAATGAAGTAGGACACGACCGCAACTCAAGCTGAGTCATGCAGGGCAAGGGGGACGAGCAGGAGGTGACGCAACTCCCACTTCCCTGGGTGGGAGGGCAAGGCAGGCCAAGCTAAAGTGCAATAAACTGCTCCAGCTGACGCTTGTGCATGGACGGCACGGTAGTGTAGACGGAGTGCGGAGTGATGGCGCCTGAGCCCGTGTAGAGGGAGGACTGTCCCAGTGAAGGGAACGGGGGTGCCGACGGCTGCGAATAATACTGCTAATGAGCTGGCATCGGCGGGACCGGTGTCGCAATCGGAGGAGTGGAGCTGCTAGACGGAGTCAAGGCGTTAGGGGCAATGACAACTACGGTGGCAGAGGCGAGACGGCATTCTCGCTAGCGAAGCATAGTGGCGAGGATGCGCGTCTTGTCCGTTGCCAACAAGCACGTGTACCACTCGTTCCCTGGTTGGCCACAGTTGGGGCAGACCGAGCCACTACTGAACCCAATCGATCGTTGCTACTGCTGCTGACCCTTGCCCTTCTTACCGCGACGCTTCTTCTTCCCCGGCGGCGAGGAGCTGGTGGAGGTACCAACAGCGGGGGAAGCAACGGCCACAGAAGCGACAACAGGGGATGCGAGGGTCTTTGTGTGCTAGAGACGGGACTCCGGGTGAGCTTCCTTAATCCTGAGAAAGAGCTCATATGACTAGGGCATGAGGGTGCCCTCGGCCGCCATGGTGGAGAGGACGTCCTGGGCGTAGTGGACGAAGACGTCCGCGTATGCGCCGGTGGCACCGCGCTTGATGGTGAGGAGCACAGCCAGAGAGGGTGGAGCAGAGGTGCCTAGGCGACGGAGGATGTCCTCAGCCTTTTGCCAGTATACGGTGACTGTCTCGGTCTCCCCCATGTGCAAGGATTTGAACTCCCGTAGCAGCCGCTTGGTTTCAATGTCGCTGGACAGGCGATCGGGGCGAGTGAGAACGTGACACGTGGCTGGAGGTTCTATGATGCCGCCAATGGTGAAGTCACCGAGAAACGGCTCTAGAGCCAGGCAAGAGGTTGGAGGAGAGACGGGAACAAGGGCGTGTACGGTGCGACCATCGTCAAACAGCTGGTCAACCTGGGTGGAGTCATACGGAAGGTTATTGTATGTCCACAGGCCCTCACCCTGCGCCCAAATGCGGAAGCTGAGCTCCCAACTCAAGAACTGCTCGCCGGCCTGAAGTGGCGGGGGTGGCATCAAGATGAATTTTAGCCACTGGAGATCCTTCGGAAAGATTTGGCAGTGTTCCGGAAGCAATCAAAAATAATTTGGCAGCAATTCGGCAGTCCAAGATGAGAATCTAACATCTTCAAAGTGCGTGGGAGTCATCTGTTGTCTCCTGCACACGCACGGTAGGCCGTGTGGACGCTCTGGAAATGTAGAAATTTTTTCAAAAGGTTGGCTGGTGCGTTGGCTTCAAAGTCTGGTCCAGCAATCTCCCTCTCGATCAGCCTCGACGTTGTTCGGCGTAGTCCGTGCCTTTGCTCCTTGAAGTTTGGCGTGCTCCAGCAGCGCTTCCGCCCAACGCGTGGCTCTGGCTCTGATACCAGATGTGAGAGTGGGTGCTCTCTAGAGATTTAGCCTTGGTGTGTGGAGAGCATAGTCGCAGCGGAATGATAGACTTGGAGAAGTCAGGAAGCCAGAGCTGGAAAACACAGGTTAATGAGATTGAATTGAGAACAAGGTATTTATACCGTCCGGCTGGCTAGTTCTAGCCCTCAGCCTACTACTTTCCTAGCTTGCTATAACAAGCTACTTGCACCTGTACTAGGTGCCCTACTTGCACCTGAACTCGGTGCCCTATTTGAACCTAGTGCCTTGTGCGAGAAGTCCCTGGCCGTCGATCGTCGAGATCGACGGTCATTCTTCTCTCTCTGGTAGCCGCCGCGTTGGTCTCGTATGGCTCTAGGCAGTGGGTGCAATCGCCCTGTTGTACATGCCACCGGAGAACTGCGATCGTCACACGGTGGCAGTCACCGGTTTTACTGCCACCGTTGACCGTGTCCGTTGCCGGGGCCGTCCGTCGAAACAACCCCTCGGCGTATGGCGTCACCAGTACGCCACTCGCCGAGAGGAGGAGAAACCACCCTCGCGTGGCGTGTTCGGAAGGCCACACAAAGGTGCGGGCAAAACACGCCCTTGGCGTGTGGAGCTCGCACTCGCTCGCTTGCTCCTCGCGTCCTCGCGTCCCCGCATCCGTGATCCGTCGGGGTCGAGCCGGACCTCTTCGCAAAATTCCGCCCAGAATATCCGAAAAAACGGAGAAAGGTCCCGAGTACCCCCGAAACCCAGGCGAGACCCTGCATAGGCCAGAAAACAGGGGTACCTAATTACAGGTATACTCAGTGAACCACATGGAAAGTGAAGTTAGTGTCCGGCATTGTTGAGGATAGGGAGGTGGTGGGAAAATGTCTTTGTATGTGAGAGGGTTTCTTTCCAGCCCTGGACACCTTCTTGTCTGATGGTGTTGCCAGAAATTTCATAAAGACATGTTTTTCACATCACAACATTGGGCTGGCTCTGACGGGCAGGTTGCGTTTGAGCGTCCACCAGTGGCC
>SZWC01005912.1:62039-96153 GCA_023375785.1 Penium margaritaceum
CGGCAGAGGCGAGGCGGCGCTCCCGCTGGCGCCGCATGGTGGCGATGACGCGCGCCTCGTCCGTCGGGAGAGGGCACGTGTACCACCCGTGCCCGGGCTGACCACAGTTGTGGCAGACCGAGCCACCACCGCTAGACCCGGTCGACGACGGCTGCTGCTGCTGCTGTGGCTGACCCTTGCCTTTCTTGTTCCGGCTCTTCTTCTTCTTCCCCGACGACGATGAGGTAGCTGCGGCGGGGGAGGCGACGGCCACGGCGGTAACGGCAGGGGGGGCGACAGTAGGGGAGGCGACGGCAGGGGATGCCAGCGCCTCCGTGCGATGGAGCAGTGACTCCTGGCGAGCTTCCTCAATGCGGAGGAAGAGCTCGTAAGCCCAGGGCATGAGGGTGCCCTGGGTCGCCATGGTGGTGAGGACGTCCTGGGGGTAGTGGACGAAGACGTCTGCGTAGTCACTCGTGGCGCCGCGCTTGATGGTGAGAAGCGCGGACAGCGGGGGCGGAGCAGATGTGCCAAGACGACGGAGGATGTCCTCCGCCCGCTGCCAGTAGGCAGTGACCGTCTCGGTCGCCCCCATGTGCAGGGAGTTGAACTCCCGGAGCAGACGGCTAATCTCAGCGTCGCTGGACAGACGATGTGGCCTGGTGAGGACGTGCCAGGCGGCGGCAGGGTCCGGGATGGCGCCAGCCGTGACGTCGCCGAGAAAAGGCTCTAAGGCCAGGCGGGAAGCTGGAGGGGCGACGGGGACGAGGGCACGGACGGCGCGACCAGCGTCATACAGCTGGTCGGCCTGGGTGGAGTCATAGGGGAGGCTGTAGTACGCCCACAGGCCCTCACCCTGCGCCCAGATCCGGAAGATGAGCTCCCAGCTCCGGAACTCCTCGCCGGCTTGAAGCGGCGGCGGCGGCGTCTCAAAGTCCTTCTGCCTGCGGCAGGCACTCGGAGTGGGGCCAAGGACGGAGGTGACTGTCTGCCGCTGGCGCTGAGTCTGCTGCTGAGCCAGGTAGTACGTGGCAGTAGACAAAGCTGGGCTGGCGTGCCCTGGAGGGACGAACGACGGTGGACCACTGGTGACAGTCCGGGCGGGTACCGGCTGGAGCGCAGCAAGCTGCTGTGTCAAGGCGGCGAGTTGTTGCTGAAGAGCCGCGAGGGGGTCGGAATGGCCGCCGATGACACCAGTGGGCGGCAGCTGCTGCTGCTACGGCTGCTGCTGCTGCTGCTGCGGCGGTGGCTGTAGCTGTACGGGCGGCGGGTGCTGCTGCAGTGGCGGTGGCGGCTGCTGCTGTAGAGGCGGCGGTTGCTGCTGTAGCGGCGGTGGCGGCTGCTGCTGCAGAGGCGGCGGCTGCTGCTGCAGCGGAGATGGCGGCTGCTGCTGTAGAGGCGGCGGCTGCTGCTGCAGAGGCGGCGGCGGCTGCTGCAGCGGCGGTGGCGCCAGCTGTATAGGCGGCGGCTGCTGCTGCAGCAGTAGCGGCTGCTGCGGCAGCGGCGGTGGCGGCTGCTGCTGGTCCTGCGGCGGGTGTTGCTGCTGCTGCTGATGCTGCAGTAACCGTTGCAAGAAAGGAGGGGCGGGGGTCCCCCCATCAGAGGAGGACCCCCCCTCGCCTGGACTATCCGCCATGCCTTGGTGTCCCTTTGTTTTGTTTCTTGTTTTTTTTTTTGGTTGATGTCAGCAGTGACGTCAGCAGTGACGTCAGTAGCGGTGAATGTTGGGGCCGCCGCTGATGTTGTTGATGCTGATGCTGCTGCAGCTGCTGCGGCTGATTATGTTGTTGTTGCTGCTGCTGCTGCTGCAGCTGCTGCTGCTGCTATTGCTGCTGCAGTTGCAGCTGATGTTGCTGCTGCTGCTGCTGCTGCTGCTGCTGCGGGTGCTGCTGCTGTTGCTGTTGTTGTTGCTGTTGCTGTTGCTGCTGCTGTTGCTGCTGCAGATGCTGCTGCTGTTGCTGCTGCTGCTGCTGCTGCTGCTGCACGTGCTGCGAGCTGCAGCAGCTGCTGTGGCTGCTGCTGCTGTAGCAGCGAGCTGCTGCAGCTGGGTGCTGCTGCTACAACTGTTGCGTGCTGCAGCAGCTGCTCACTGTAGCTGCAACAGAGGTGCTTCGTAGTCCCCTTTTTTTCCTTCATCTTTCGTTTTTTTTTGTTTTCTTCTTTGGCTCGTGACACAGCGGGCAGCAGCCCGCTGTCTGCTGCGAGCAGCGGGCTGCTGCTCGCTGCGCAGCAGCGAGCTGCTGCTCGCTGGCAGCAACGGGCTGCTGCTTGCTGCTCGCTCGCTGCGAGCAGCGGGCAGCAGCAGCCGCGGCTGGCAGCTGCTGCTTGCTGCTGCTGCACGCCGCTGTTGCTGCTGCCTGCTGCTGCTGCTGCTGCTGCAAGCTGCTGCTGCTGCTGCAAGCTGCTGCTGCTACAGGCTGCTGCTGTTGCTGTTGCGAGCTGCTGCTGCTGCTGCGAGCTGCTACTGCTGCCGGCTGCTGCTGCTGCGGGCTGCTACTGCTGCGAGCTGCTGCTGCTGCGAGCTGCTGCTGCTGCGGGCTGCTGCTGCTGCTGCTGCGAGCTGCTGCTGCTGCTGCTGCGAGCTGCTGCTACTGCCTGCTGCTACAGGTGGTGCCAGTCACTGCACCTGGGTGACGTGACTGCACCCGCGTGCGTCGTCGCCCACAGACGTCAGACATCGCCTGCCGCTCACCTCCTCGCGTCACGCGTGGGGGTCAGTGCTGCCAAAAAAATTTCAACAGCATTTCCCCTGGCCCAGTGGCCGTGGGAAAATTTCTGACGCCGCCACCAGGAGGGTCAATGCTGTCGGAAAAAATCCAGCAGCATTTCCCCTGCACTGGCGCGTATGGAAGGTCCGCCGGCGTTGTCTGGGACCTGTTCGTCGGTCTTCTGCTGCTGCTGCTGCGCTCTGGCTCTGATACCAAGCTGGAAACTATGCAGCATGTTGGGGCAGCAGCGTTGTTGATGCAGCGTGCGGGCTTCCACGCTCGTTGCTTCACTCAGCTGCCCCCTCAGTCCGCTGCTCTAGAGTCTAAGTATGGAAGCTCTGGGTTTTGTTACTCAGAAACGCGCGCGCCAGAGTTAGCGCCAGAAAGCAGCTGAAAACTGACAATGACTGATTAAGAATGAAGAATGAACAGCAATGGGGGACCCCTCCAAGTTCTAGCCCCCCCCCCCCCAGCTCTGTAGAGCTTGTTACTCAGTCCATCAGCCAATCAGAAAACAGCTCAGTTCAGGCTGGCAGGTTTTCTCGGTGAGGCCTGCCAGGCAGTCGACAGCCCAAAACCCGGGCGTCGTCCGTTTTGCCTGAAAACTGGACCATACCATAATACCGACGCTGCGAACGCAACCGTGCGGTCAGAATCTGCTAGAAGAACAGTAGCAAGGAGTTATGGCAGCCTAAACCCAGATAGTGCCAATGACGGTTTATACCGCCAAACAGGGTCATGCAGCACGCAACTGGGACCCTATGCAGTGCACGACGACGCAGACACGACAGTACGTGCTGGACGCATGCAGACAGCGACTGCAGCGGCAGTGACTGCCGGCAGCGACCGCCGGGGAGGCCTGCCGATGGAGCTGAACACGTCGCCGGAGAGAGGAGGCTCCAGCGAATCGCGAGACGACCTCAGCGTGCGTCGGCTCCACCGGGCGACACTCCACCGGCGTCGAGTCTCGCCGTCAGTCATCTGCACGCCGATGTACACAAGCCGGGAGGACACAACAGAGCACGATGAGCGCAAACAACCAACAGATGTCTGAGAAGACACGTGAGTAAATTGTGTTTTTTGGGTTACGTACTGAGGATAGAGGCGCCTAACGAAAGGTGGAGCGAGGTGAGGAGAGCAAAAGAAACGAGCTTAGGGCAAGAACGCCATGGACGACGACGTGTGAGGGAGGTTTTTAGCGAAGAAACGCACGAGTGTTAGAGTATGTCGAGGAACAGAGGTGTAGACGGGCTTCGAGTGGCTGGTGGGGTGACGAGCGGGCGAACAGCGAGCCCATCCTCGCTCTCACCCCTACCATGCGAGGCTCGAGCCTGGACCTGTCACACACATTAACCTGTCAACAAGAGAATCCAAGTCCAGGCCGTGAGAACAACCCGGCCACGATTTCCCCCTCTTCCAAACAAGTGCCGCTAGGAACCCTAGTGTCATCAAGAACTAATCTTGTGAGATCCGGTGGTAGGGGGAACTCTCAACCCTGTGAGCAGCTCTGGGTCATTTTCTCTGCACGTCCGCGAGTCACCTTTGTTGTGCTTTGTGCCTTTCCTGTATAGTTTACTGTGACCACTCGGCCGTGTCCATACTCATGCACATCCCTGGGGCAGGCGGCCCTGGTGACACCAACGCGACGAAAGGCGGCGGACTACCCGCCTGGAGCTGACCGACCACTGTTCCAGAGCCCCAGATGTCAACGGGACTCCTTGCCGTGCCTTCTACGTCTTGCAGGCGCCTTTTGGCGGACTGGGCATGAGGCCCATTTGCATGTTTTTGCATTGTATACTCGCTGTCAGTCGATGGATGTATGCATGTGACCAGTCGCTGTGTCCGTCTTTTGATTCTGCATGTCTAGGTTCAGACGGCGTAGGATTCTGACATGTGTGCGCAGAGTTACGGCCAAAACAGTGGTTTTGGGCCGGTTTTAGGACAGCTCTTGGACTGCCGCGTGCGACACCCGCCGTGCGCCGCGGCAGCTATTTATTGAGAAGTGCATAGAAGCTTCCTAGCAATACAGCCGCTGACCGGGCGTCAGTGCCTAGTCAGACGGTGAGGACAATCACAGGTCGTACACACAACGGCAAGGGTTTGGCTAGGAGACACAAGTCAAAGTGTCAGAATGCTTCAGTATAGCATATGCAGAGAGAAATGACAACTGACAGGTCCAGCGCATAAATACCTGCCGCGGCGCACGGCGGATGTCGCACACGGCAGTCCAAAAGCTGTCCTAAAACCGGCCCAAAACAACTGTTTTGGCCGTAACTCTGCGCACACATGTCAGAATCCTACGCCGTTTGAACCTAGACGTGCAGAATCAAAAAACGCACGCAACGACTGGTCACATGCATGAATCCATCGACTGACAGCGAGTATACAATGCAAAAACATGCAAATGGGTCTCATGCCCAGTCCGCCGAAAGGCGCCTGCAAGACGTAGAAGGCACAGCAAGGAGTCCCGGTAACATCTGGGGCTCTGGAACAGTGGTCGGTCAGCTCCAGACGGGTAGTCCGCCGCCTGTCGTCGCGCCGGTGTCACCAGGGCCGCCTGCCTCAGGGATCTGCACGAGTATGGACACGGCCGAGTGGTCACAGTAAACTGTACAGGAACGGCACAAAGCACAACACTCCCCCATGACCCGATGGTACGCATGTCCATACGCGTGCAGCACTGGTACAACCACATAGTGAGTGACACAGACAGATGAGACGGCTACGTACATCCCATACTCAACCACTGTCACGCACGGGGCAAAGCCCAACAGAACGAATGGCCACCAGGAACTTTCCGCGGGCAAGTGCCTTCGTCAAGAAATCAGCTCGTTGCAAGTCAGTGCCAACCCACATGATGGAGATCACGCGTCGCTCCACCAGATCACGAACGAAGTGATGCTCAACCGCAATGTGCTTTGTGCGAGCATGAAACATACCAGAGTTCTCCGCAATGGCGAGAGCACTCTGGTTGTCGCAATGCAGCACAATGGCGGGTACTGACTGCCCAAGCTCAAGAAACAAGCGCTGCAGCCAAACTGCCGCAGCAGCCCCTGCCCCCAAAGCCACATACTCTGCCTCCGACGAGCTACGTGCGATGCAGCCCTCTTTCCCACTTCGCCAAGACAAAGCGGTACCACCGAGCAGAAACACGTAGCCACTGCGACTGCGTCCGTCAGGACTCCAAGCCCAGTCGCTGTCAGTGTAGCCGTCAAGGACCACCGAACACTGCCGACGAAATCAGAGTCCGAGATACGGCGTTGAGACCACGTACCGTACCACTCGCACAGCCGCATGAGGAGCGCTTGCACGTGGAGCCTGCGAGAACTGAGCGAGGAGGTTGACGGCAAACGCGATGTCGGGACGTGTGGTAGTGGCCAGGTACATCAGAGATCCGATAAGACGGAGGTACAAGGTCACGTCCACTGTCTCCCCCAGCTGTGTAGGGTCATCCACCTTCAGGGCATCCTGCCCATCAGGTGTAAGTAGTGTGGAATCAGTGGGCACTGCACCAAGGAGATCGCTAAAGCGCTCCCCCACGACTCGTGCGTATCGGGCCTGATGCAGGAACAGTGTCCGATGTCTGCGATCTCGCATAATCTCCATACCAAGAAACACCGATGCAGGACCGAGGTCCTTCATCCTGTAGGCGGTCTGCAGGACAGCCTTGGCCTCCTTCATGGCCTCCAGCGACGGAGACGTGATCAGAAGTTCATCAACATAGACCAGGATGGCGGTGAACCGCTCGGTTGTCGGTAGGATGAAGAGTGAGGGGTCTGCCTCGCTCTGTACGTATCCTGTGCGAGTCAAGGTGCCAGTGATCTCCCGGTTCCAACACCGTGGACACTGCTTGAGGCCGTACAAGGACTTGCGCAAGCGCCAGACCTTGTCACCGTCCCCAAAGCCTGGTGGCTGAGCCACGTAGATCTCCTCATCCAAAGAGCCATGGAGGAACGCGTTGTTCACATCCATCTGGTGTAGTTCCCAGTCATGCTGAGCTGAGGTCATGCGGCCGACAGGGGCAAAGGTGTCAATGTAATCAACTCCCTCAATCTGAGAGAACCCCTTGGCAACCAAGCGTGCCTTGTAGCGTTCAAGTGAGCTATCTGGCTTCACTTTCTTGCGAAAGACCCACTTGACCTGAATCGCCTTCCTCCCAGGGGGAAGGTCGACTCGCTCGTAGACTCCGTGCTCTCGGATAGTGCGAAGCTCATCCTCGCAAGCAGCTCGCCAGGCATCAGCATCCTGCGATGAGAAAGCCTCCCTCAATGTGGCCGGGTCCGGCGCCATAGAGGGGGAACTCTGCGTGGCAAGTGCACACGCCTCAGTGTGAGGCCAGACGGCCACAAGATCAGCTGCTGCGTCACATGCGATATGGAACTCGCGAGTGACCAGGTCGTGTCCTATGGGGCACGCTCGGTGTACCTCTGAAAGCTCAGTGCGGACACTCAGGCCTAAGGCCTTTGTGCCTGGATCACCGCTTGCGATGCTGCGAGAGGAACGTCTAGGTCCGGAACCCGCAGCTCACTGAGCTCCAGAATCCAGTGGTCGAAGGCGACCACCGAGCTCACGGGAGTAACTGGAGGTCGAGGGGCGCACCTCAGGCTCAGGAACAGGTACGACCACAGGGACAGGTACAACCACAACTGGTGAGGGCTGAGACGAGGCAGTTGGAGAAGCCGTGCGCGGAGATGCGTGTGTGGGGGACAATGAGCTGGGGATGACAGCGGGCAAGGCTGGCCCGGACACTGAGACAGGAGTGTCAGCCGACGTAGAGACAGGAGTTGGCTGGGCTGGGTGAGACGCGTGAACAGGGGTGCCAGTGGACACAGAGGGTGATGCAGGAGGAGGCGTGGGAGAGGTGGTACCTGTGGGGTGCGGAGCTGGCTGGACAGGCGGAATCTCTGGACCAACGGCATTGATAGCCGGATCATCAAGTGCTGGAGATCGAGAGGGGACTCGAGCGGACACATCAGCCTGGCGAGGAATGGTCGCTGGCGAAGAGCTCTCCCCCATCCACCGAGGGCCCTCACAGGAAGGGCTATGAGCCAAAGAGAGCGCTGTGATCGAAGTCAGATCACGGTATGTGAGTGACTAAAAAAACAGCGCGTCACGAGACTCAATGACACGACGGCGAGTGGGGTCCCAAAAACGCCAGGCCTTCGACCGCGGGGAGATGCCGATGAAGGCACACAAGCGACCCCGAGGGNTCACAGGAAGGGCTATGAGCCAAAGAGAGCGCTGTGATCGAAGTCAGATCACGGTATGTGAGTGACTAAAAAAACAGCGCGTCACGAGACTCAATGACACGACGGCGAGTGGGGTCCCAAAAACGCCAGGCCTTCGACCGCGGGGAGATGCCGATGAAGGCACACAAGCGACCCCGAGGGAAGACCTTGGACCCCTGCTGGTCCTCGGTGTACCATACGGAGGCCAGGGATCCCCAGACGCGTGCAAGACAAAGATCGGCACGGTGGCCAAACCAGAGCTCGTACGGTGTAACATGATCCGGAAGCGGACCATGCGGGAGGCGGTTCCAGACCCAAGTCATGTAGGCGAAGTCCTGGAATGCGAAGGACTCCGGGAGACCGCACTCAGACCGCATGGCGCGGACAGCATCCTCCATGGTGCGGTTCCAGCGCTCAGATACACCGTTCTGCTGTGGGGTAGCAGGAGCAGAGACCTGGTGAAAAATGCCGTGCTCAGCAAAGATAGAGTCCATCTCGCCGAGGAACTCGCCGCCACGATCCGAGCGAAAGGTATGTAGCGTGTGGCGAGACTGACGCTCAGCCATCACAAGCCAGAGCCAAACCGCAAGGGCGGCGTTGCTCTTCTGACGCAGACTGTAGACCCACCGCATCCGGGTGAAGTCATTTGTCAGCGTCAGAACATACCGGCCCCTCTCGGACAGCGACTCGACCGGGAGAGGACCGAGCAGGTCCGAGTGGACCAACTTGAGGGGCCTCAGTGCTCGAGAACGCGAATCAGGGTAAGTGGACCGGTGCATCTTACCCTGAGCGCAAAAAAGACAGTCGGTCTTGGGTGGCTTCTCGAAAGAAGCCACGTCAAGACCAAGAGCGGGCTGTGTCCGGATGAGCTTCGACACGGTGTCGGAGCCCACGTGACACAGACGTCGGTGAAGCAACCGCTGGTGTTCCGGGGATAGAATACTAGTGACAAAAACGCGACCAGAGGAGGAGGGAGAGCAAGGGGAGGAGGGCCGAGCAATGCGGTACAAACCATCTACGACTGAAGCACGCAGGACAATGCTACGGGTGTCAAGAGCAGTCACAGTCGGTGAATCAGCGGTATGCTCAACGGAGAGACCCATCAGAGTGCAGGCACGCACAGATAGCAGGCTGAGCTCAAGATCAGGCACGAACAGCACGTCAATGAGATACAGGGGCCCAGACGGACCATCAAAGCATACAACCCCAACACTGTGGACCGGTAAGGACTGACCAGAACCTGTACGAACAGAACGGATAGTCGTGATAGGACCAAGTACCACCAAGTCACCACGACGACACGTCATGTGGTAGGTGGCACCGGAATCGATGATCCAAGTGCCACCGGAGTCACGACTGGTGGATGTTACTGTACAACGAGCAATAGAACACTCGCCATCAGAGGGACGCTGAGCCGTTAGTGGGACGGAACGACTTACATCACGAAGGTGAGACTCATGAATCCAATCAGTGCAGTCAGGCCCATCATCATCACATGCGGACTGTGCTCCCCCACACGTGTCATCACGAGTCACGAGGACGGACGAACAAGCAGTCTGTGACCCACTCGCCGATGACAACACACTCGCACCTCCCTGAAAGCGAACCGCCAGAAGATGACGAAGCTCGGCGATGGTGCGGTCACGTGGGTCTGGATCATTGCTGCTCGCCGGTGAGGATGCTGGGACAGCTGCAGTCGTAGTCGCCGTGCGTCCAGAGGAGTGTGCGGTCGACGTGCCGGACGCGGTGCGAGCAGCATGGGCAGCCTGAAGTCCGTGAGTGATGCAGTCCCAGTCGAGCGGCTGCTGGCACTCGGCATAGCGATGGGCACCTCCACAGTTGTAGTAGTGCACGGAACGGCCACTGCTACCACTGGATGACGGCTGCTGCTGACCCGATCCGCGCTTCCCATTCTTCTTCTTCCCCTGGGCAGCTGTTGCAACGCCCTACATCTGCGTGGGTGTAGACGGGGTCGAAGAGGAGGAGGAAGATAAGGTCGTGATGGAGGAAGGTGAGGGTGACTACAGGAGTGAAGATGGTGGTGAGGCGAGGACTGCTGCAGCGAGGGAAGTCTCCTGATGTGCTACCGCTGCCTCGCGGGCCAACGCTACCTGGAGGAAAAGCTGATGGGCCCACGGGAGCAGCTGCAGGGTGGTTGAGAAAGGCTCGAGAGCAGCGTCGCTGTACAGTGTGAATATGTCGGTGTACTCCAGGCAAACTCTGAGCATGATCGTCCGAAGTGCCCACAGCTGTGTGCCCCCTGAGGTCCCCAGGCGTGTGTAGATACGCATGGCGCGTCGCCAGTAATCCGCTGCAGGCTCCGCTGGTCCCCGACGGAGAGAGTGGAAAGCGCGAATGTGTGACGCACGCATGGCGTGCGTCTCTGCAGCCAGTAGGGACAACGCCAGATCCCAGCCTCCACGAGGATCAGCTCCGGTGCCTGTGCCAGCCTCGCCGAAGATGGGACGGAAGTCAACGACAGTCTCGCGTGGCATGGCGTAGAGAAGCCCTCGAATGGCCTAGGCTGCTGTCAGCACCTGTGCTGGATCTGTAGACTGGTATGGGCTGTGGTAGTAAGGCCACACTCCCTCAGAAGTGGCCCACACCTGGAATAGGATCTCCCAGCAGTCAAATCCATCCTCGCTGATGTACCGTGGAGGTGGTGCCTCAAAGTCCTTTAGCTGCCGCTCCGTGGGGAGAGCAGCCGCAGGCTGAGGAGGGCGAGTGACGGGAAAAACTCCTGGAAGGGGATGATTACTGGGGAAGTCAGGTGACGATCGTATCGGGGACACGACTATCGGGGACACGACTATCGGGGACACGACTATCGGGGANAGGATCTCCCAGCAGTCAAATCCATCCTCGCTGATGTACCGTGGAGGTGGTGCCTCAAAGTCCTTTAGCTGCCGCTCCGTGGGGAGAGCAGCCGCAGGCTGAGGAGGGCGAGTGACGGGAAAAACTCCTGGAAGGGGATGATTACTGGGGAAGTCAGGTGACGATCGTATCGGGGACACGACTATCGGGGACACGACTATCGGGGACACGACTATCGGGGACACGACTATCGGGGAGGTCGGATACCCGTCTGCAGCTGACGGAGGCGCTCCTGTAGAAGACGAATGTCCCGCTCCTGGGAGTCATCCTTAAAGCCTGGCATGAATGGCTCGTCATCAAGGAGGTCCACAGGTGGTGGGGAGACCACACCAGGAGGTGAAGCAGGCGGGGCACCTGTCATGGGCACCCGAGCCGAGTGGAGGCCGCAATGCCGGCAGCTCCCTCAGAAGTCCGCGGAGGAGCCGTGGACTGAGCGCGCAGGAGCTCAGTCAATGTACGGATAGCGTCAGTCTGCTCTCACTGCAGACGACGCATCTCCTCCTGCTGGCTGCGCAGGTCCTCAATGGCCTGCGAGCGAGGGCTCAATACCCCTGAAGAAGAGGAGGAGGGATCACCTGGTCCCTTGTCCTTGTCGTCGGGCGAACTCATGTCGCCGCTCACTATGGGACGACAGGTCAAGTTTGCCGGATTTCAAAACCGTCTGCGTTTCTCGGGCAGTTGAAACGCTGGCAACTTTTGACTTTTCTGTTGAATATATGGGTAAGTGTAATGCTGACGTCAGCAAGTGGTTGCTGACGTCAGCACAACCTGATGATGTCAGCAACCAACAATGCTGACGTCAGCTCGTCCCCTTCCCTTTTCCTTTTTTTTTCTTGTCACGGTTCTGCTGCTACGCGGTGGCGCGCGGCAGCTCCGCGAAAGCTGCGCAGCAGCTTCCGCCCAGCTACTGCTACAACTGTGCAGTCAGCTGTAGTAGCAGCTGCGTAGCTGTGTGCGCAGCGGTGGCAGCGGCGGCTGCGCTGCTGCTGCTGCTGCTGCGTGCGGCGGCTGCTGCTGCGCGCGCAGCTACTGCTGCGCGCTGCAGCTGCTGCTGGCTGCCGGCGCCGCGCGCTGCCGCTAGCTGCTGCCGCCGCGTGCGGCTACTATGGCCACTGCTGCGCTGCTGCGTGCGGCGGCTGCTGCTGCGCGCGACGCTGCTGCTGCACGCGCAGCTGCTGCTGCGCGCTGCAGCTGCTACTGGCTGCCGGCGCCGCGCGCTGCCGCTGGCTGCTGCCGCCGCGTGCTACTACTATGGCCACTGTTGCGCTGCTGCTGCCACGGCGAATGCCGCTGCTGCTGCTGTGCCGCTGCCGCTGCTGCGCTGCTGCTGCCGACGCCGCTGCTGCACTGCTGTGGCGGCCGCTGCTGCTGCGCTGCTGCTGCGCGGCTGCCGCCACCGCCTCTGCTGCTGCTGCTCTGCTGATGCGGCTGTTGGGGGAAGTGGCGGCTGCACGCACCGCAGCCGCCACACACCTCTGCGTGGCGGTACGCGCTGCTGGTGCTGCCTCAGCAGCTGCGATCTCACGTGGTGGGTGGAGTGCGCGGACGACGAACGGCCGTCTCCAACGGGTCCCAGAAGATCTGCTGCAGCGGTGACTCTCACTGCTGCTGCTCTGCTGCGTCTCTACTGCGCAGCTCAGTGAGAACTGTCTCACTGCTCTGATACCATGAGAAGTGCGTAGAAGCTTCCTAGCAACACAGCCGCTAACCGGGCATCAGTGCCTAGTCAGACGGTGACGAGAGTCACAGGTCGTACACACAACGGCAAGGGTTTGGCTAGGAGACACAAGTCAAAGTGTCAGAATGCTTCAATGTAGCATATGCAGAGAGAAATGATAACTGACAGGTCCAGGGCATAAACACCTGCCGCGGCGCACGGCGAGTGTCGCACGCGGCAATCCAAAAGCTGTCCTAAAACCGGCCCAAAACCATTGTTTTGGCCGTAACTCTGCGCACACATGTCAGAATCCTACGTCGTCTGAACCTAGACGTACAGAATCAAAAGACGCACGCAACGACTGGTCAGATGCATTCATCCATTGACTTACAACGAGTATACAATGCAAAAACATGCAAATGGGTCTCATGCCCATTCCGCCGAAAGGCGCCTGCAAGACGTAGAAGACACAGCAAGGAGTCCCGGTGACATCTGGGGCTCTGGAACAGTGGTCGGTCAGCTCCAGACGGGTAGTCCGCCGCCTGTTGTCGCGCCGGTGTCACCAGGGCCGCCTGCATCAGGGATCTGCACGAGTATGGACACGGCCGAGTGGTCACAGTAAACTGTACAGGAATGGCACAAAGCACAACATTATGCCCTGGACCTGTCAGTTGTCATTTCTCTTTGCATATGCTATATTGAAGCATTCTGACACTATGTGTTGTGTCTCCTAGCCAAACCCTTGCCGTTGTGTGTACGACCTGTGACTGTCGTCACCGTTTGACCAGGCACTGACGCCCGGTCAACGGCTGTGTTGCTAGGAAGCTTTTACGCACTTTCTCATGGTATCAGAGCAGTGAGACAGTTCTCACTGAGCTGCACAGCAGAGACGTAGTAGAGCAGCAGCAGTGAGTGTCACCGCTGCAACAGAGCTTCTGGGACCTGTTGGAGACGGCCGGTCGCTGTCAACGTACTCCACCCACCACGTGAGATTGTAGGTGCTGAGGCAGCAGCAGCGGCATGTACCGCCACGGAGAGGTGTGTGGCGGCTGCGGTGCGTGCAGCCGCCCACCCACAGCCGCAACAGCAGAGCAGCAGTAGCAGTGGCAGTGGCGACAGCAGCGCAGCAGCAGCGGCCGCCGCAGCAGCATGGTAGCAGTGACGACAGCAGCAGCAGCAGGGCAACAGCGGCAGCGGCATGGTAGGAGCAGCGGCAGTCACGGCAGCAGCAGCAGCGCAGCAGTGGCAGCAGCAACAGCGCGCGGCGGCGGCAGTCAGCAGCGCGCGCGGCGGCGACAACCAACGTCAGCTGCAGCGCGCAGCAGAAGCCGCCGTGCACAGCAGCAGCCGCCACGCGCAGCAGCAACAGCGCAGCCGCTATTGCCACCGCTGCACACGCAGCTACGCAGCTGCTGCTGCAGCTGACAGCACAACTGCAGCAACAACTGGGCGGAAGCCATTGCGCAGCTTCTTCGGAGCTCCAGCGCGCCACCGCAAAGCGGCAGAACCGTGACAAGAAAAAAAAAAGAGGAAGGGGACGAGCTGACGTCAGAATTGTTCATTGCTGATGTCATCAGGTCGTGCTGACGTCAGCAACTACTTGCTGACTTCAGCATTACACTTAGCCAAACTTTAAGCCGGAAAGTCAAAAGTTGCCAGCGTTTTAACTCTCCGAGAAACGCAGACAGTTTTGAAATCCGGCAAACTTGACCTGTCGTCCCATAGTGAGCGGCGACATGAGTTCGCCCTACGACAAGGACAAGGGACCAGGTGATCCCTCCTCCTCTTCTTCAGGGGTATTGAGCCTGTTTTTTGAGTCTCTCACATACCGTGATCTGGCTTCGATCACAGCTCTCTCCGCAGCTCATGTCCCTTCCTGTAAGGGTCCTCGGCGGATGGGGGAGACTTCTCCGCCAGTGACCATTTCTCGTCAGGCTGATGTGTCCGCTCGAGTCCCCTCTCGATCTCCAGCACTTGATGACCCGGCTATGATTGCCGTTGTTCTAGAGATCTCGCCTGTTCAGCCTGTTTCACACCCCACAGGTACCGCTTCTCTCACACCTCCTCCTGCATCATCACCTGCATCCACTGGCACCCCTACTCCGGTGTCTGACCCAGCCCAGCCCACTCCTGTCCCTATGTCGCCTGACACTCCTGTCTCAGTGTCCCAGCCAGCTGTCACTCCCAATTCAGTGTCCCCCACACACGCTTCTCCTCGCACGGCATCTCCGGCTGCCTCGTCTCAGCCCTCACCAGCTGTGGTCGTACCTGTTCCTGTGGTCGTACCTGTTCCTGAGCTTGAGGTGCGCCCTTCGACCTCCGGTTACTCCCGTGAGCCCGGTGGTCGCCTTCGACCACTGGAATCCAGAGCTCAGCGAGCTTCGGGTCCCGGACCCAAGCGTTCCTCTCGCAGCATCACGAGTGGTGATCCAGGCACAAAGACCTTAGGCCTGAGTGTCCGCACTGAGCTTTCAGAGGTACACCCAGCGTGCCCTATAGGGCACGACCTGGTCACTCGCAAGTTCCATATCGCCTGTGACGCAGCAGCTGATCTCGTGGCCGTCAGGCCTGACACTGAGGCGTGTGCACTTGCCACGCAGAGTTCCCCCTCTATGGCGCCTGACCCGGGCACATTGAGAGAGGCTTTCTCATCGCAGGATGCTAAGGCCTGGCGAGCTACTTGCGAGGATGAGCTTCGCGCCATCCGAGAGCACAAAGTCTACGAGCTGGTCGACCTTCCCCCTGTGAGGAAGGCGATTCAGGTCAAGTGGGTCTTTCGCAAGGAAGTGAAGCCAGATAGCTCACTGGAACGCTACAAGGCCCGCTTGGTCTTCAAGGGGTTCTCTCAGATTGAGGGAGTTGATTACACTGACACCTGTGCCCCTGTCGGCCGCATGACCTCAGCTCGAGCTCTGTTCGGTGTAGTGGCTCAGCATGACTGGGAACTGAACCAGATGGATGTGAACAACGCGTTCCTCCATGGCTCTTTGGATGAGGAGATCTACGTGGCTCAGCCATCAGGCTTTGAGGACGGTGACAAGGTTTGGCGCTTGCGCAAGTCCTTGTACGGCCTCAAGCAGTCTCCACGGTGTTGGAACCGGGAGATCAATGGCACCTTGACTCACGCAGGATACGTACAGAGCGAGGCAGACCCCTCACTCTTCATCCTACCGACACCCGAGCAGTTCACCGCCATCCTGGTCTATGTTGATGACCTTCTGATCGCGTCTCCGTCGCTTTAGGCCGTGAAGGAGGCCAAGGCTGTCCAGTAGACCGCCTACAGGATGAAGGACCTTGGTCTTGCATTGGTGTTTCTTGGTATGGAGATCGTGCGAGATCGCAGACATCGGACGCTGTTGCTGCATCAGGCCCGATACGCACGAGTTGTGGGGGAGCGCTTTAGCGATCTCCTTGGTGCAGTGCCCACTGCTTCCACACCCCTCACACCTGATGGGCAGGATGCCCTGAAGGTGGATGACCCTACACAGTTGGGGGAGACAGTGGACGTGACCTTGTACCTCCGTCTTATCGGATCTCTGATGTACCTGGCCACTGCCACGCGTCCCGACATTGCGTTTGTCGTCAACCTCCTCGCTCAGTTCTTGCAGGCTCCACGTGCGAGAGCTCTTCACACGGTTGTGCGAGTGATACGATACGTTGTCTCCACGCCGTATCTCGGACTCTGCTTTCGTCGGCAGTGTTCGGTGGTCCTTGACGGCTACACTGACAAGGACTGGGCTTGGAGCCCTGACGGGCGTAGTCGCACTGGCTACATGTTTCTGTTCGGTGGTACCACTTTGTCTTGGCGAAGCGGGAAGCAGGGCTGCATCACACGTAGCTCGTCGGAGGCAGAGTATGTGGCTTTGGGGGCAGGGGCTGCTGAGGCAGTTTGGTTGCAGCGCTTGTTTCTTGAGCTTGGGCAGTCAGTACCCGCCATTGTGCTGCGTTGCGATAACCACAGTGCTCTCGCCATTGCGGAGAACTCTGGTGTTGTTCATGCTCATACAAAGCATATTGCAGTTGAGCATCATTTCGTTCGTGATCTGGTGGAGCGACGCGTGATCTCCATCATGTGGGTTGGCACTGACTTGCAGCGTGCTGATTTCTTGACGAAGGCACATGCCCACGGAAAGTTCCTGGGGGCCATTCGTTCTATTGGGATTTGCCCCGTGCATGACAGTGGTTGAGTGTGGGATGTACGTTGGCGTCTCATCTGTCTGTGTCACTCACTATGTGGTTGTACCAGTGCTGCACGCGTATGGACATGCGTACCATCGGGTCATGGGGGAGTGTTGTGCTCTGTGCCGTTCCTGTACAGTTTACTGTGACCACTCGGCCGTGTCCATACTCGTGTAGATCCCTGAGGCAGGCGGCCCTGGTGACACCGGCACGACGACAGGCGGCGGAATACCCGCCTGGAGCTGACCGACCACTGTTCCAGAGCCCCACATGTCACCGGGACTCCTTGCTGTGCCTTCTACGTCTTGCTGGCGCCTTTTGGCGGACTGGGCATGAGGCCCATTTGCATGTTTTTGCATTGTATACTCGCTTTCAGTCAATGGATGTATGCATGTGACCAGTCGCTGCATTCGTCTTTTGATTATGCACGTCTAGGTTTAGACGGCGTAGGATTCTGACATGTGTGCGCAGAGTTACGGCCAAAACAGTGGCTTTGGGCCGGTTTTAGGACAGCTCTTGGACTGCCGCGTGCGACACCCGCCGTGCACCGCGGCAGGTATTAATGCCCTGGACCTGTCAGTTTTCATTTCTCTCTGCATATGCTATACTGAAGTATTCTGACACTATGTGTTGTGTCTCCTAGCCAAACCCTTGCCGTTGTGTGTACGACCTGTGTCTGTCGTCACCGTCTGACCATGCACTTACGCCCGGTCAATGGCTGTGTTGCTAGGAAGCTTCTATGCACTTTCTCAACCTCCACTTGAGCTACGGCGTCAGCCCAGAAGTCCCTCCAGCATCAGTCACCTGCGTCAGTGTGGTGAGTGTGCACTGAGGCCAGAGGTCACAACATGTCTGTTGCACACAAACCAACGCACCCCCATGACTCACAGCCGACACAAGTCCAAGCCGACAGCCAAACAGAGGCTTTACAAAACGTGACATGCGATTGTACAAGTACAGGGGACAACCACTCACCCAAGATCATCACGCTGTTGCAACAACCCAACAGCGTGCACAGCTGCTTTGAAGACGTTACTGCTGAGTGCCTTCGTGAGGAAGACAGCTCTTTGCTGTCGTGTGTCGACCCAGACGATGTGGACATCACCTGCCGTAATGCGCTCAAGGACAAAATGATGCTCAACATTGATGTGTTTCGTGCATGTGTGATGCATGCCATCATGCTCGGCAATGGCCTTGGGGCTCTGGTTGTCACAACACAAGGTGATGCAGCGGATGGGGACGCGAAGTTGCTGAAGAAAGTGACAGAGCCACACACTCTCACAAGTACCTGCACCTAGCGCAACACACTCAGCCTCACTCGAGCTGCGTGCCACCCAACCTTGCTTACCACTCTTCCATGACACGGCAGTCCCTCCAATGAGGAAGATGTAACCTGTACAACTGCGAGCGTCGGTGTCATGTGCCCAGTCGCTATCTGTGTATCCATCCACTACAACTGACGGCTGTGCTCGATAGCATAGGCCAAAGGGTGCAGTGACGAGTGTTGTGCTTTGTGCCGTTCCTGTACAGTTTACTATGACCACTCGACCGTGTCCATACTCGTGCAGATCCCTGAGGCAGGCGGCCCTGGTGACACCGGCGCGACGACAGGCGGCGGACTACCCGCTTGGAGCTGACCGACCACTATTCCAGAGCCCCAGATGCCACCGGGACTCTTTGCTGTGTCTTCTACGTCTTGCAGGCGTCTTTCGGCGGACTGGCCATGAGGCCTATTTGCATGTTTTTGCATTGTATGCTCACTGTCAGTCAATNCGTTCCTGTACAGTTTACTGTGACCACTCGGCCGTGTCCATACTCGTGCAGATCCCTGAGGCAGGCGGCCCTGGTGACACCGGCGCGACGACAGGCGGCGGACTACCCGCTTGGAGCTGACCGACCACTATTCCAGAGCCCCAGATGCCACCGGGACTCTTTGCTGTGTCTTCTACGTCTTGCAGGCGTCTTTCGGCGGACTGGCCATGAGGCCTATTTGCATGCTTTTGCATTGTATGCTCACTTTCAGTCAATGGATGCATGCATGTGACCAGTCCTAGCGTCCGTCTTTTGATTTTGCATGTCTAGGTTCAGACGGCATAGCATTATGACATGTGTGCGCAGAGTTACGGCCAAAACAGTGGTTTTGGGCCGGTTTTAGGACAGCTCTTGGACTGCCACGTGCGACACCCGCCGTGCGCTGCGGCAGGTACTTATGCCTTGGACCTGTCATTTGTCATTTCTCTGTGCATATGCTGTATTGAAGCATTCTGACACTGTGTCTTGTGTCTCCTAGCAAAACCCTTGCCGTTATGTGTATGACCTGTGACCGTCGTCACCGTCTGATCAGGCACTAACGCCCGGTGAGTGGCTGTGTTGCTAGGAAGCTTCTACGCACTTTCTTATGGTATCAAAGCAGTGAGACGGTTCTCACTGAGCTACGCAGCAGAGATGTAGCAGAGTAGTAGCAGGGAGAGTCACCGCTGCAGCAGAGTTTCTGGGGTCTGTTGGAGAATGCCGGTCGTTGTCAACGCACTCCACCCACCACGTGAGATCGCAGATGCAGAGGCAGCGGCACGAGCGTGTACCACCACGCAGAGGTGTGTGGCGGCTGCAGTGCGTGCAACCGCCCTCCCACGGCCGCAACAGCAGAGCAGTAGCAACAGAGGCGGCGAAAACAGCAACGCAACAGCAGTGGCCGCAACAGCAGCGTGGCAGCAGCGGCGGCAGCAGCAGCGCAACAGCAGCGTCGGCAGCAGCAGCGCAGCAACAGTAGCGGCGGTAGCGGCACAGCAGCAGCAGCGGCAGTCGCGACAGAAGCAGCAGCGCAGCAGTGGCAGTAGTAGCAGCGCGCGGCAGTAGTAGCCAGCAGCAGCTGCAGCGCGCAGCAGCAGCAACAGCAGCGCAGCCGCTACTACCACCGCTGCACACGCAGCTATGCAGCTGCTACTACATCTGACAGCACAGGTGTAGCAGCAGCTGGGCGGAAGCTGCTGTGCAGCTTCTGTGGAGCTACCGCGCGCCACCGCAAAGCGGCTCCACACGCGTGCAGAATCCTGAAAAGAAAAAAAAAGGAATGGAGGGGACGAGCTGATGTCAGCATTGTTGATTGCTGACATCATCAGGTCGTGCTGACGTTAGCAACCACTTGCTGACGTCAGCATTACACTTAGCCAAATTTTCACCCGGCAAGTCAAAATTTGCCAGGGTTTCAAATTCTCGAGAAACACAGACGGTTTTGAAATCCGAGAAACTTGACCTGTCGTCCCATAGTGAGCGGTGACATGAGTTCGCCCGATGACAAGGACAAGGGACCAGGTGATCCCTCCTCCTCTTCTTCAGGGGTATTGAGCCCTCACTCGCAGGCCATTGCGGACCTGCGCAGCCAGCAGGAGGAGATGCGTCGTCTGCAGCGAGAGCAGACTGACGCGATCCGCACGCTAACTGAGCTTCTGCGTGCTCAGTCCATCGCTCCTCCGCGGCTTTCTGAGGGAGCTACCGGCGTTGCGGCCTCCACCCAGCACTCGGCCCAGGTGCCCGTGACAGGTGCTCCGACTGCTTCACCTCTTGGTGTGATTTCTCCACCACCTACGGACCTCCTTGATGACGAGCCGTTCATGCCAGGCTTCGAGGACGACTCCCAGGAGTGGGAGATTCGTCTTCTACAGGAGCGCCTCCGTCAGCTGCAGACGGGTACCTGACCTCCACCCGTGTCCTCGATACGATCGTCACCTGACTTCCTTGGTGATCACCCCCTTCCAAGAGTTTTCCCCGTCTCTTGCCCTCCTCAACCTGCAGTTGCTCTCCCCACGGTGTGGCAACCAAAGGACTTTGAGGCACCACCTCCACGGTACATCAGCGAGGATGGATTTGATTGCTGGGAGATCCTGTTTCAGGTGTGGGCCACTTCTGAGGGAGTGTGGCCTTACTACCACAGCCCATAGCAGTCTACAGATCCAGCACAGGTGCTGACAGCAGCCTGGGCCATGCGAGGACTTCTCTATGCCATGCCACGCGAGACTGTCGTCAACTTCCGCCCCTTCCTTGGCGAGGCTGGCCCAGGCACCGGAGCTGATCCTCGTGGAGGTTGGGATCTAGCGTTGTCCCTACTGGCCGTAGAGACGCACGCCACGCGTGCATCACACATTCGTGCTTTCCACTCGCTCCGTCAGGGACCAGCGGAGCCTGCAACGGATTACTAGCGACGCGCAATGCGTGTTTACACGCGTCTGGGAACCTTAGGGGGCACACAGCTGTGGGCACTTCGGACGATCATGCTCGGAGTTCGCCTGGAGTACACTGACATCTTCACACTGTACAGCGACGCTGCTCTCGAGCCTTTCTCAGCCACTCTGCAGCTGCTCCCTTGGGCGCATCAGCTTTTCCTCCAGGTGACATCGGCCCGCGAGGCAGCAGTAGTGCATCAGGAGACTTCCCTCGCTGCAGCAGTCCTCGCATCACCACCACCTTCCCTCCTAAAGTCACCCTCATCCACCTCCATCACGACCTCATCTTCCTCCTCCTCTTTGACCTCGTCTACACCCACGCAAGCGCAGGGCATTGCAGCAGCTGCCTAGGGGAAGAAGAAGAATAGGAACCGTGGATTGGGTCAACAACAGTCGTCATCTAGTGGTAGCAGTGGCCGTTCCGTGCACTGCTACAACTGTGGAGGTGCCCATCGCTACACCGAGTGCCAGCAGCCACTTGACTAGGAGCGCATCACTTGTGGACTTCAGGCTGCCCATGCTACTCGCACCGTGTCTGGCACGTCGCCCGCACACTCCTCTGGACGCGCGGCGACCACGACTGCAGCTGTCCCTGCGTCCTCACCAGCGAGCAGCAGTGATCCAGACTCACGTGACCGCACCATCGCCGAGCTTCGTCATCTTCTGGCGCATCGCTTTCAGGGAGGTGCGAGTGTGTTGTCATCGTCGAGTGGGTCAGAGACTACTTGTTTGTCCGTCCTCGTGACTTGTAATGACACGTGTGGGGGAGCACAGTCCGCATGTAATGATGTTGGGCCTGACTGCACTGACTGGATTCATGAGTCTCACCTTCGTGATGTACGTCGTTCCGTCCCACTGATGGCTCAGCGTCCCTCTGATGCCGAGTGTTCCATTGCTCGTTGTACAGTGACGTCCACCAGTCGTGACTCCGGTGGCACTTGGATCATCGATTCCGGTGCCACCCACCACATGACGTGTCGTCGTAGTGACTTTGTGGTACTTGGTCCTGTCATGACTGTCCGTTCTGTTCGTACAGGCTCTGGTCAGTCCTTACCGGTCCACGGTGTTGGGGTTGTATGCTTTGATGGTCCGTCTGGCCCCCTGTATCTCTCTGACGTGCTGTTTGTGCCTGATCTTGAGCTCAGTCTGCTGTCTGTGCGTGCCTGCACTCTGATGGGTCTCTCCGTTGAGCATACCGCTGATTCAGCGACNTCGTTCCTTCCCACTGACGGCTCAGCGTCCCTCTGATGCCGAGTGTTCCATTGCTCGTTGTACAGTGACGTCCACCAGTCGTGACTCCGGTGGCACTTGGATCATCGATTCCGGTGCCACCCACCACATGACGTGTCGTCGTAGTGACTTTGTGGTACTTGGTCCTGTCATGACTGTCCGTTCTGTTCGTACAGGCTCTGGTCAGTCCTTACCGGTCCACGGTGTTGGGGTTGTATGCTTTGATGGTCCGTCTGGCCCCCTGTATCTCTCTGACGTGCTGTTTGTGCCTGATCTTGAGCTCAGTCTGCTGTCTGTGCATGCCTGCACTCTGATGGGTGTCTCCGTTGAGCATACCACTGATTCAGCGACTGTGACTGCTCTTGACGCCCGTAGCATTGTCCTGCGTGCTTCAGCCGTAGATGATTTGTACCGCATTGCTCGGCCCTCCTCCCCTTGCTCTCCCTCCTCCTCTGGTTGCAATTTTGTCACTAGTGTTCTATCCCTGGAACACCAGCGGTTGCTTCACCGACGTCTGTGTCACGTAGGCTCCGACACTGTGTCAAAGCTCATTTGCATAGAGCCCACTCTTGGCCTTGATGTGGCTTCTTTTGAGAAGCCACCCATGACCGACTGTCTTTTCTGCGCTCAGGGAAAGATGCACCGGTGCACTTATCTTGATTCGCGTTCCCGAGCGCTAAGGCCTCTCGAGTTGGTCCACTCGGACCTGCTTGGTCCTCTCCCGGTAGAGTCCCTGTCCGAGAGGGGCCGTGTGTTCTGGCGCTCACTGATGACTTCACCCGGATGCGGTGGGTCTACAGTCTGCGTCAGAAGAGCGACGCCGCCCTTGCGGTTTGGCTCTGGCTCATGATGGCTGAGCATCAGTCTTACCACACGCTACATACCTTTCGCTCAGATCGCGGCGACGAGTTCCTCGGTGAGATGGACTCCTTCTTTGGTGAGCACGGCATTTTTCACCAGGTCTCCGCTCTTGCTACCCCACAGCAGAACGGTGTTTTTGAGCGCTGGAACCGCACCATGGAGGATGCGGTCCGCGCCATGCGGTCTGAGTGCGGTCTCCCGGAGTCTTTCGCCTTCGAGGGCTTTGCCTACATGACTTGGGTCTGGAACCGCCTCCCGCATGGTCCGCTTCCGGATCATGTTACACCGTACGAGCTCTGGTTTGGCTGCCGTGCTGATCTTTGTCTTGCTTGCGTCTGGGATTCCCTGGCCTCCGTGTGGTACACCGAGGACCAGCAGGGGTCCAAGGTCTTCCCTTGGGCTTGCTTGTGTGCCTTCATTGGCATCTACCCGCGGTCGAAGGCCTGGCGCTTTTGGGACCCCACTCGTCGTCGTGTTATTGAGTCCCGTGACGCGCTATTTTTTGAGTCACTCACATACCGTGATCTGACTTTGATCACAACCCTCTGTGCAGCTCAGGTCCCTTCCTGTGAGGGTCCTCGACGGATGGGGGAGACTTCTCCGCCAGCGACAATTCCTCGTCAGGCTAATGTGTCCGCTCGAGTTCCCTCTCGGTCTCCAGCACTTGATGATCCGGCTATCATTGCCGTTGGTCCAGAGATCCCGGCTGTTCAGCCTGTTTCACATCCCACCGGTACGGCTGCTCTCACGCCTCCTCCTGCATCACCACCTGTGTCTACTGGCACCCCTGCGTCTGACCCAGTCCAGCGCACTCTTGTCCCTACGTCGCCTGACACTCCTGTCTCAGTGTCCGGGCCAGCCTTGCCCGCTGTCACCCCCAGCTGTGTGTCCCCCACACACGCATATCCTCGCACGGCATCTCCGGCTGCCTAGTCTCAGCCCTCACCAGATGTGTTCATACCTGTCCCTGTGGTCGTACCTGTCCCTGAGCCTGAGGTGCGCCCCTCGACCTCCGGTTACTCCCGTGAGCCCGGTGATCGCCTTGGACCACTAGATTCCGGAGCTTAGCGAGCGTCGGGTCTCGGACCCAGGCGTTTCTCTCGCAACATTACGAGCGGTGATCTAGGCACAAAGGCCTTAGGCCTGAGTGTCCGCACTGAGCTTTCAGAGGTACACCCAGCGTGCCCCATAGGGCACGACCTGGTCACTTGCGAGTTCCATATCACGTGTGACACAGCAGCTGATTTCGTGGCCGCCAGGCCTCACACTGAGGCGTGTGCACTTGCCACGCAGAGTTCCCCCTCTATGGCGCCTGACCCGGGCACATTGAGGGAGGCTTTCTCATCGCAGGATGCTGATGCCTGGCGAGCTGCTTGCGAGGATGAGCTTTGCGCTATCCGAGAGCACAGAGTCTACGAGCTGGTCGACCTTCCCCCTGGGAGGAAGGCGATTCAGGGCAAGTGGGTCTTTTGCAAGAAAGTGAAGCCGGATGGCTCACTAGAACGCTACAAGGCCCGCTTGGTCGTCATGGGGTTCTCTCACATTGAGGGAGTTGACTACACTGACACCTTTGCCCCTGTCGGCTGCATGACCTCAGCTCGAGCTCTGTTCGGTGTAGTGGCTCAGCATGATTGAGACCTACACCAGATGGATGTGAACAAATCGTTCCTCCATGGCTCTCTGGATGAGGAGATCTATGTGGCTCAGCCACCAGGCTTTGAGGACGGTGACAAGGTCTGGTGCTTGCGCAAGTCCTTGTACGGCCTCAAGCAGTCTCCACGGTGTTGGAACCGGGAGATCACTGGCACCTTGACTCGCACAGGATACGTACAGAGCGAGGCAGACCCCTCACTCTTCATCCTACCGACACCCAAGCGGTTCACCGCCATCCTGGTCTATGTTGATGACCTTCTGATTGCGTCTCCGTCCTTGGAGGCCGTGAAGGAGGCCAAGGCTGTCTTGCAGACTGCCTACAGGATGAAGGACCTTGGTCTTGCATTGTTGTTTCTTGGTATGGAGATCGTGCGAGATCGCAGACATCGCACACTGTTGCTGCATCAGGCCCGATACGCACGAGTCGTGGGGGAGCGCTTTAGCGATCTCCTTGGTGCAGTGCCCACTGCTTCCACATCCCTCATACCTCATGGCCAGGATTCCCTGAAGGTGGATGACCCTACACAACTTGGGGAGACTGTGGACGTGACCTTGTACCTCCGTCTTATCGGATCTCTGATGTACCTGGCCACTACCACGCGTCCCGACATTGCGTTCACCGTCAACCTCCTCGCTGAGTTCTCGCAGGCTCCACCTGCGAGAGCTCTTCACGCGGCTGTGCGAGTGGTACGGTATGTGGTCTCCACGCCGTATCTTGGACTCTGCTTTCGTCGGCAGTGTTCGGTGGTCCTTGACGCCTGTACTGACAGCGACTGGGCTTCGAGCCCTTATGGGCGCAGGCGCATTGGCTACGTGTTTCTGCTCGGTGGTACCGCTTTGTCTTGGCGAAGCGGGAAGCAGGGCTGCATCGCACGTAGCTTGTCGGAGGTACAGTATGTGGCTTGTGGCACAGGGGCTACTCAGGCAGTTTGGCTGCAGCGCTTGTTTCTTGATCTTGGGCAGTCAGTACTCGCCATTGTGCTGCGTTGCGACATCCAGAGTCCTCTCGCCATTGCGGAGAACTCTGGTGTTTTTCATGCTCGCACAAAGCACATTGCGGTTGAGCATCACTTCGTTCGTGATTTGGTGGAGCGACGCGTGATCTCCATCATGTGGGTTGGTACTGACACGTGGTGTGCTGACTTCTTGACGAAGGCACTTGCCCGCAGAAAGTTCCTGGTGGCCATTCGTTCTGTTGGGCTTCGCTTCGTGCGTGACAGTGGTTGAGTGTGGGATGTGTGTCTGCGTCTCATCTGTCTGTGTCACCCACTATGTGGTTGTACCAGTGCTGCACGCGTATGGACATGCGTACCATCGGGTCATGGGGGAGTGTTGTGCTTTGTGCCGTTCCTGTACAGTTTACTGTGACCACTCGGCCGTGTCCATACTCGTGCAGATCCCTGAGGCAGGCGGCCCTGGTGACACCGGCGCGACGNTGGGCTTCGCCCCGTGCGTGACAGTGGTTGAGTGTGGGATGTGTGTCTGCGTCTCATCTGTCTGTGTCACCCACTATGTGGTTGTACCAGTGCTGCACGCGTATGGACATGCGTACCATCGGGTCATGGGGGAGTGTTGTGCTTTGTGCCGTTCCTGTACAGTTTACTGTGACCACTCGGCCGTGTCCATACTCGTGCAGATCCCTGAAGCAGGCATCCCTGGTGACACCGGTACGACGACAGGCGGCGGACTACCCGCTTGGAGCTGACCGACCACTGTTCCAGATCCCCAAATGCCACCGGGACTCTTTGCAGGCGTCTTTGGGCGGACTGGGCATGAGGCCTATTTGCATGATTTTGCATTGTATGCTCACTGTCAGTCAATGGATGCATGCATGTGACAAGTCGTAGTGTCCGTCTTTTGATCTTGCACGTCTAGGTTCAGACAGCGTAGCATTCTGATATGTGTGCGCAGAGTTACGGCCAAAACAGTGGTTTTGGGCCGGTTTTAGGACAGCTCTTGGACTGCTGCGTGCGACACCTGCCGTGCGCCGCGGCAGTTACTTATGCCTTGGACCTGTCATTTGTCATTTCTCTTTGCATATGCTATATTGAAGCATTCTGAAATTGTGTCTTGTGTCTCCTAGCAAAACCCTTGCCGTTGTGTGTACGACCTGTGACCGTCGTGACCGTGTGATCAGGCACTGACGCCCGGTCAGCGGCTGTGTTGCTAGAAAGATTCTACGCACTTTCTTAGAGAGAGCATACTTGACAACACGCAGTGCTACCTCCATGTGTCGTGCTCTAGGAGCCTATGAGAACTGAGCTCGGAAGTTCACCAAGAAGGCGACATCAGCCCTGGTTGTCGTAGCCAGATACATCAGTGACCCAATGACGCGAAGGTAGTCTGTCACGTTGACTGCCTCCCCCAGCTTAAACACATCCAGTGTCTTCAGTAGCCTGTGCCCTGTTGGGATCATGGGTGTTGACGCTGTGGGAGTGGACTAAAGCAGGGAGGCAAAGCGCTCCCCCAGGCTACGAACGTACGCAGCCTGGTGAGCATGAAGCGTGCGACGAGAACGGTCACGCTCAAGCTCCATGCCCAAGAAGACGCGGGCAATCCCTAAGTCTTTCATCTTGTATGGTGACTGTAAGAGCGTCTTCACTGACTCAACAGCAGCCTAGCTGGACGACGCTTTTTGCAGGTCATCCACATAGACGAGAACAGCCACGAAGGAGACAGAGGACGGAGGGACAAAGAGAGAGGGATCCACCGTATTACGTCGGTAGCCTCCTTTCTCAAGAGTGGAGGTGATTTCTTGGTTCCAGCACTGAGGCGACTGCTTCAAGCCATAGAGGGCCTTCCGTAGTCGCCAGACTTGGTCGGTGCCGTCGGAGAAGCCAGGTGGCTGGACCATGTAAATCTCCTTATGCAGCTGTCCGTGGAGGAACGCTTTGTTCACATCCATTTGCTCCAGCTCCCAGTCGTGGTGGGCCACACGACTCAATAGTGCTCTAACTATGGTGTATCGCCCGACTGGTGCAAACATCTCGTCGAAGTCGATGCCTAGGACCTGGGAGAATCCCTTAGCCGTGAGGCGCGCCTTGTACTTGTCGAGTGCACCATTGGGCTTGTACTTACGCCAAAAGACCCAACGAGCGTCGATGGCTTTGCGCCCAGGTGGCAGATTGACAAGATCATACACCGCATGATCATCAAGGGCGTTGAGCTCTGCACGCATTGCAGCCTCCCATTGTTGTGCGTCAGAGGCTGCACGTGCTTGACGCACAGTGGTAAGCTCAGGGGGCAAGACAGTGGTGGCCGACATGGCGTGACACTCGGCCATGCTACTTAAGACAGCGGCTTCCAAGGCTCGCTCATGCTCTGAGCATAGGAATGCATAGCCAAGAGTGGAACTAGGGTGGACGACCCCAGTAGCTTAGCCCAACGCGTCCATGCTGGTAGGATGAATATGGGGGTGTGCAGTCCGAGACTGAGGAGGACGTGCTGAGGTGATGGAAGTGTTAGAACGATGTGGAAGTGCACGAAGACGCCCCCCCCCGGACGAAGGGTGAGACAGGAGCAGGACCAGTGGTGACATGCGGAGGCGGGTCAGAAACCCAAACGGGAGAGGCCGCAGGTGAAATTGCAACTGGAGGTGTGCACGGGCTGGACGAGACCGCAGGAGACAAGGCAGACTGGGGAGAGTTGGTGACTAGAGAGGATGGTGCTTCGGAGGAGCTGGACGTGGACGATACGTCGAGGGAGGAGGATGCAGAGAAGGTACATGCCCAGACGACGAGGACTGCAACGAGGGTGAGAGTTGCGGTGCGGCAACAGGGGCTGCCGGAATGGCAGGCGCAACATCCCCCCTCAGCGGAGAGAGGGGCAGGAGGGAGGAGGCCATGGACAGGCGATCGAGGTCTCGAAGGAAGACCGACTCAAGAACCAAAGCGACGCGAGACTCGACGACACGCTGGCAAACAGGGTCCCAAAAACGCCATGCCTTGGACTGGGCAAACACCCCGAGAAAGGGGCACAGGCGACTGCGAGGGGATAGTTTGCCATCATGGAGATCCTCCGGCAGCCAGACTGAAGTGATATTGCCCCAGACCCGAGCTAGATGAAGGTCAGCCCGACGGCCATGTCAGCACTCAAACGGGGTGACAGTGCGGGGAAGGGGGCCCGTGGGGAACATGGTTCCAGACCCACGTCATGTAGCACATAGCTTCAAAGGCAAAGAGTGGCGGCAGGCCAGACTCTGACAGGAGCGTGTGGACACCGTCGGCAAGCGTCCGGTTCCAACACTCAGAGACACCGTTTTGTTGGGGTGTGTACGGAGCAGATGTCTCCAGACACACCCCACAAGACTCGAGGAGACGAGCGGTGGGACCAAGGAATTCGCCGCCACGGTCGCTTCGGAAGACGCGCAACGACTGCTGACAGGCACGTTCAGCCTGGACAAGCCATGACTGAATGATGGAGCAAACGTTGCTCTTTTGACGGAGAGCGAATACCCAGTGAAAGCGAGAAAACTCATCCGTAAGACATAAGACGTAGCGACCCACGTCACCATGGAGGCCATGGGGCAAGGGCCCCATGACATCCGCATGAACACGATCAAGGGGATGGGAAGACTGAGACTCAGAAGGAGAGAAAGGAGACCAATGCATCTTCCCTTGCACACAGTCAAGACAGTCTGCAGGGCAAGGGGCAGGGGAGGTAGAAGGGGAGAGACCAAGAGTAGGCTGGAGACGTAGCATGCTATGAACGGCATCGGTGTGAACATGACCAAGGCAACGATGCAAGAGACGGACAAGGTCAGGAGTGAGAGAGGGTGCAACGTGAGCAACGGCGGTGCTGACGGTTGGAGCGGAGGGGGCGTGCAAGGGGACACGGTAGAGTTTGCCACACTGCACACTACGAAGAACAGCATGTTGGGAGGAGCAAAGAGAGACTGTGCCAACACCACGAATAGCAGTGAAATCCATACCTTGCTCATCCAGAGACGGCACAGACAGTAGGCTGATTTCTAGCAAAGGCACGTACAAAACGTCAGGCAGATACAGTGCACCACTAGGGCCAACAAAGCAAACAACACCCACACCCTGAACTGGCAGCAATTGACCAGACCCGGTACGAACAAAGCGGACAGAACCGACGGGGCTTAACAAGATGAACAAGGACCGCACGGACGTCATATGGTGGGTCGCCCCGGAGTCAAGGACCCAGAGGCCACTGGACAGGCGCACAGAGGGAAACACACTGAACGTTGCAACAGTGCCAATGGAGGACGGAGACAAGGTACAAAGGGAGAGAAAACGAGTTTGAAAGTCAGACTGCCAACGCTCAATCCACGGGATAGACGTACACAAGGCACCTAGAACATGACTAGGAGGATCCCCACGAAGGACACTGTCAGTCTGACACACAAGACCTGAGGCCAGCGGTGCAACACCCTCACCTCCCTGATCACAAAGGCAAAGGAGCTGGAGGAGGGACTGCTCAAGGTGACGCTCCCGATCACCACGATCGCCATCCACGGACGCCGGCGGAGCTGGAGTAGATGCACCGGAGGAAGGCAGGAACCACGGTGGAGCGGTGTAGGCAGAGGACGGGGGACCAAAATATGCAGGGGCACCGTAAGGAGGTGGCTAGCCCCAAGGGTAAGGAACAGGCAGCGGAGGATGAGGCACGCCGAAGGCGGCGTAAGCCTGAGCCGGAGGCGGGGCAGAGAAGCGCGAAGGGCCACCGGAGCCAAAGGACGAGGATGCAGAGGAGGAGCCGGAGGTGCGAGCCAAGTGAGCGCGCATGGCTCGGGCGAGGCGGACGTTATTTGGAGGAGCCGGGCAAGTACGAGCAGAGTGCCCAATAGAGCCACAATTCCAACACACAATGGCGCCCGGAACCCGCGAGGAAGCGGCAGCACCCTTATCCTTGCCCTTGCCTTTGCCCTTCCCTTTGCCCTTGCCGTGACCCTGGGAAGCGAGGGCAGCGGCAGGTGAGGACGAGGAGGCGGTGGAGGCTGGGGAAGGTACTGCAGAGGAGAAGGAGGAGGGTGCAGCAGAGGAGAAGGAGGAGGGTGCTGCTATAGTGGTGAGCGCAGCGATGCCCGTGACGGAAGAGCGATGGAGGCGCTTAGCCCTGAAGACTAGTCCATCAGGTAGCAAGACGCTCGGAGGTGAAATCCCACATAGCCCCTATCCCTGGTGGTGAATCCGGGGGAACGGGCTGTGAGGCAAGCTGCTGTAGCTCGTCAGCTTTGACGTCACGAAGAAGGCCGGACAGCTCTGGGATGAGGCCGTTGACCATGGTGAGGACGGTAGAGAGCTGGCCAGGTGCTGCTTTGCCAAGCTCGCAAAGAAGCTTGAGACCGCGAGACCAGTAGGCATCAGTGGTCTTGTCACTGCACATGAGAAGTGTGTTGAACTGGACTGTGAGGGCGCTCTGAGCGGCCTGGCCAATGACAGTGGTGCGACAACGCAGCATGGTACATGCACCGACAGGGTCGGCCAGACACTAGACAACAGGGTCAGCATTGAACGTGCCGACATCATCAATCAGTGACTCAGGAGCGGCAGCGATGAGGGCGCACACGACACGGGCAGACTCAGTTGCAAGGGGAGTGAAGGGAGCAACAACTGGGGAGTAATACTCCCACATCTGCTCCCCTTGAGCCCACGTGCTAAAGCGCACTTCCCAGGAGGTGAAGGCGAGCCCAAAGGAGAGGGAAGGTGGTTGTGAGAAGAAGTCATGCTGGCGCGGCGCAGGAGAAGTTGCAGCAGCAGCGGTGGTGCCAGTCAACGCAGCAGCACAAGTGTGAGAAGAAGAAGAAGAGGTGCGTGCAGGAGGAGTGGGGTTGGTCCCAGCCGACGCAGCAGGGAGGCAACGCAGTACTATGGCGGCAACTTCGTCAGCAAAAGTGGCGCGATTATCCTCAGCAAGCTTAAGGCGGTCCTCAGCATCCTGCTGAGCCTCGTGAGCAAGGGTCAGCTGGCGCTGAAGAGTCGCTATGACTGATTCGTCGTCACCAGGCATGGTGACAACGCGCGGGCTCTACGGGACAGATTTCGGCAGAGTTTCCCCAGCCCCAATGGGCGTGGGAAAAATGGGATTGCCTGAGGCAAAGAGTCTGAATGCTGCAGGTCAGCCCACCCCGAGTCAGACAGGAAAAGCCAATGAAGAAAGAGAAGAGAGAAGGCAGGCAGGCACAATGTGTAGACGAGGGAGTCAAGAAGATGGGCTGCGAAGAAAAGCATGGAGGGGAGGAACCACAGCTGCAGAGGCAACAGACAGAAAAGAGACGGTGGAGGTAATGGGCACCACCAGAGCAAAGGCTCCAGTGGTGCAGGCAGCAGCAAGAGTGGTGAAGACTGCTGCAATGGATATGGTTGCTGCGACGAGGCTGGAGGCGGCAGATGGAGCAGATGAGGCTGCGGTGACGGCGACTGCGGTGGAGCTGCAAATGGAAGCAGCAGCTGTCGCTGCAACTAATGCAGTTGAGGCCGTTGCAGAGGTAATAAAAGATGCTGTAACAGATATTTGTGTGCCTATATCAGCAGCTGTTGCAGCAATGGGACCAGCAACAACCGCGGCTTCTCTATATGACTCTGTAGCGCGCCCTGCTGAGGTGGCTGCAGGAGCACGCGAGGCTCTAGCGGCGGCGGAAAAGGTGGCTGCGGCTATTGCTGCTACGTCAATGATAGCTGAGATTGTGCGTATAAAGGTACCCACAAGACTAACGACATCTTACGAGAACGTTGAGTGCAGCTGGGCAGCAGGAACCTCTAGATTGTCGTGCGGCTGAGAGTCTTCCCTAAAGGAATGGGATGGGGAGACGCTTACCGGACGATGACGTGACGCGCGAGCGGACCGTGCTTAGGCGGACTCGGACCACTCGACGCTGCTCATGCCGCGACGATGCCGTTCACGACGGTGCGATGTCCCTTTGTTGTAGTATTCCCCCAAGGCAGCCGCGCCTGGAGCATCACTGTGCGCCAGTGTGACGACAGCGGTGCGAATGAGGTGGGAGACAGGCGGCCGTCCTTTGCAGCAGCTGCTGCGAGTGTGGCTGTTGAGACTGCAGCAGCCGTCTCTGGCGTGATGTATGGCTGCTATTGCGACTGTTGCTGTTGCTGCTGTCGCTTTGCTGCTACTGCTATTGCTGTCGCTTTGCTGTTGTTGCTGTTGCTGCTGCTCCTGCAGGTGGATCTGCACTTGTTGCTGCTGCAGATTGGAATGATGACAGCTACAATGTGGATTCTGTAACGACTAATGCGGCGGCTGCTGTTTCTCATTTGTCATGAACTTTGACGGAAAGGGAACCACCACTATTGCGCTTTATGCCGCCTTGCTGCGATTGAGGCGGCTGCAGTTGTGGACGCCGTTGCCGGCGTGGCGCTAGCTGCTGACACTGCAGCTGCAGAGCACTTGCGGTTGGCACTACAGCGGGTTGGTCAAATGCAACCAATCCCGCTCCTGTGAGAGGTGCGACTGCGTGGCCTGGCACAACCACAGTAGCTGGGATTGCTTCAGCTGCCGCCGTAGCAATTTGCTATCAGTGTTATGGTCGTCCCTGCCGATCTGGCCGCAACTGCAGGTGCTACTGAAGAAGGAGCTGCTGAGGCTGCTCGTGCGTGAGCTGCTGCAGCTGGTGGACAAGAATGGTCCACTGCATCTGCAGTGAGCTGTGGCTAGAGCTGCCGGTAGTTGGCTAGAGTGCCAACGAAAGCGTCGATGGCAGCCGAAGGGTTTCCCGCCAAGGATCGTGAGCGCGAACCGAGAGGAGGCTCTCGCTCCCTCACTCTGCTCTGATACCAGAGGATGGAGGCGCCTAACAAAAGGTGGAGCGAGGTGAGGAGAGTAAAAGAAACGAGCTTAGGGCAAGAACGCCATGGATGACGACGTGTGAGGGAGGTTTTTAACGAAGAAACACAAAAGTGTTGGAGTATGTCGAGGAACAGAGGTGTAGACGGGCTTCGAGTGGCTGGTGGGGTGACGAGCGGGCGAACAGCGAGCCCATCCTCGCTCTCACCCCTACCATGCGAGGCTCGAGCCTGCACCTGTCACACGCATTAACCTGTCAACAAGAGAATCCAAGTCCAGGCCGTGAGAACAACCCGGCCACGATCTCCCCCTCTTCCAAACAAGTGCCGCTAGGAACCCTAGTGTCATCAAGAACTAATTGTGTGAGATCCTGTGGTAGGGGGAACTCTCAACCCTGTGAGCAGCTCTGGGTCGTTTTTTCTGCACGTCCGCGAGTCACCTCCACTTGAGCTACGGCGTCAGCCCAGAAGTCCCTCCAGCATCAGTCACCTGCGTCATTGCGGTGAGTGTGCAGCAAGGCCAGAGGTCACAACGTGTCTGTGGCACACAAACCAACACGTAGTAACCATTGTCATCAAAATATAGACAAAAGTTGAAAATCAGATTTTGGCATAGTTTCGCATCTTTAGATAAACCAGTGTGTGTGCATGTGCTTCTGTGTGTGTGTGTGTGTGTGTGTGTGTGTGTGTGTGTGTGTGTGTGTGTGTGTGTGTGTGTGTGTGTGTGTGTGTGTGTGTGTGTGTGTGTGTGTGTGTGCGTGTG
>SZWC01005912.1:104633-118548 GCA_023375785.1 Penium margaritaceum
CTCTCTCTCTCTCTCTCTCTCTCTCTCTCTTTGTGTTTTTACGACTTTCACTACGCTTAAGAGTCCTCGAACTAGGAAACATGAAAAGTATCAACACCGGTATCGGCATCAAGCTGGACGGTTGCTCGATGTCAAGGCCGATACACTCGATAGCCACGATACCCGCTCGAGGGCTCGATGCCAGTATCCACTGGCGACGCTGTGACTCCGACAAGCTGGCTGGCGGCAGCGAGCTAGCCCGTCGACTCCCTATTTGGCTAGTCCCCGTCGTCAAATGCCAATAAGGACTATCGGGATGTCGACCGGTTGAGATCCGATCGACAGCTCGCCAGTTTTTTTTGGATATCTCCTTATGCCGACGATGTCAACATGAGAAATAAACCATAAACAAATTGACATTGACGTCGACTCGGCGTCCATATATGCATCGCAAATATAGACATTGAGTCGACGTAAAAAGACATTCCCTACGTGTGAGAGATTTTACAAAAACAATTACGTCGCTCAATTGTTTTTCACATTGCAGGGAACTGAAGTGAACAGTTTTAAGTGAACAGGACTGTTTCGCTTGTTAATGTAACAAACGAGCGAAACTGTCCTCGAACGGGTCAGTAGACCCAAGGCCAATAGGCCCATTCGAGGGGCTTTTTGTTCATTCGCATTGCGAACGAGCACATAACGTGAGCATGGACATCCACAATCGTGTGATTGTAATGTACGGAAAAGACAAGCGGCCAATGTCTGACGACGAAAAAAAGGAGCTTTTAAGTGGACATAAATGATACCCTTGTGTTTTATGTGTCGAAAACGCAACTACTTGTCGATGTAAATAGAAATGATAGAGAATTCGGCGCACAAAGGAACAATAAACATAGGATGAAATAAAATATCCTGTAAAACGAATGAAAACCAAGAATTCATACTTTGGATACCCATAGTTGTCGAACTAATTCGTATGGAACCGGTGTAGCATGAATTTGCTTGCACTAGTGGGTGCGGCATGCATGATAGGTGCTTCAAGAAAAGTGGATACAACACGCCTGTTTTGTGTAAAGTGAGTAACGTGTCTTAAATGTGCGAGAAATGGCCAGGAGAAAATTCAGACGCCCAAACAATGGATATACGAGAATCAGGCCGTTGGTTTTTTCTTTTCCGTAAAAATGGACAGGAATGCCAAACTACACCCTTGTTTCTATGAATTTAAGGTCCTAAGTTTAGACTTCATTCCACATGTTCCTAAGGTATTCGCACATGGCTTCTGGTTGAATGGGTACTTTTGATGCTCATCGTCATTTTAGTCACTATTGGAACTGTGCGAAATGTTTTGCAAAAGAGAGGAAAGAATACGAAAAAAGTAAATGAAAATTGCACTTTAAAGAAGGTACACACCGTAAAACCCACGACTTACATCTCTACCTCGTCCTCCTCCACCCCCTCGTCCTCCTACATGACATGACTGTTGGTTTTTCCGCATCCTCATTGTGCTCTGCTGTATCCTCCCAGCTTGTTTACATCGCCGTGCAGATTGTTGGGGTTTTGGAGCCTGTAGTGACAAATTCACCGCGTGCTCTGATGCAGCAAGGGGGTCTTGCTGCTGTCCAGGATCTCTGTGCCCAGAAAGCAAAACTTGTACTCCAATGTGCGGAAGCGGAAGACTTGGATTGGAACTGGTAGTTGAAAAAGACTATCAATTACAAGTATGGTACAAGGAAACAACGGCGAAACAAAGCTCAGCTCAATGCTCTGACACAACCTACCCTATCCAAGGGCGCAACACCTTGCTAGGCCGTCAAGGCTATCGTTGCAAGGGTCTCAGCACGGTCACCGTACTTTCAGGTGAAATGGCCTCCAGGTTGTCAGCGCAGCCTCCCCTCCACGCTAGCAGCCACTGCCAGACTTACTGGGTCGTCAGAGGACTTCTGACCCTCTTAGCCAAGCTGACAAAGTGTTGCCAGCCTTACTGGGTTGACAGAGGGGAACTCCAGCAAGACACACAACTTCTAGATCCTCCTAACCAGGCTGGCAGAGCACTGCCAAACACACTGGGTCGACAGAGAGAGACTCCAATAGTCTGACTGTCTAGACAGAATCAGCTCTGTAAAGCAGAGCTGGGGTTAGACACTAACTCTGGACTCCCACGCCTAGACACAACTCTTGCCCCACAGATGGGCAACGTCAAGCAAGACAGGTCAAGTTAGGCAGCTTGAGTCTTGCACGTAGTCTGGCCACCACAACAAGGTAGTCAGGCCTTCAAGTAGTCAGGGGTGTCCTCCTGCCCAGGCTGGCAGACTGCGGCCAGGCTTACTGGGGTCTTGAGATGAGAGCGACCGTAGAGTCTTGGTCTGAGGCGTTGTCCGGAAGAGATGGACTGTTGTTAGTTGCAGTTGATGTTTTAGTTGCTTGTTGAGTTACTGCTGAGTTACTGGAGTTACTAGACTGACTGACTTCGATCCGCTTTTATAGTGGGATCCTGGCAAGTTGACCAGCCGCACTGTGCCCAGAGGAAGTTTCCTTTTGCAAGGTCGTAGCTTCCTTCCCAAGGAATCATCCTGTTCCAAGGCATGCAACTTCCTCCTCAAGGAAGCTCCCTGAATGCCGGCAACTTGGCACTGGTCCCAGTTGTTGAGTCGCGCATGTTGCAGTTGACGCAGGGTGGTCCCCACCGTAAGCTCCGCATGCAACTAATGAGTCGTGCATGTAGTAGCTGATGCAACTGTTAAGTCCTGCATGCGGTAGTTGATGCAATGCTGATTCGTGCATACACCATCTGATGTAGAGTGGTCCCTGCTCCAAAGCCCCGTTGGCATGTGTTGATGCAAGCGGTCCCAGCAGTTCAGTCAGGTGTAGCCCCACCCTGACTGGTATGGGCCAAGTATCCAGCAGTGCTTGCTTGCACTTCACAGCTGCTGACCAAGCTGGGCCAGCAGGCATGCACAACCCTGTTGTGCATGTAGTATTCAAAGATCCAGGCTCCTTCCCCCCCTTGGACCTGGATGCCAGAATTAAATCTGGCTTGTACATCAGTAATCCCCGGTCGAGCCGCACCCCAGTGTTTACGGATAGAAATCTATAACTTTATGCACAGACCTCCGATTGTCGATTCGATTGCGCCATGTCGAAGCTGTCATTCAGCGCACTTATTGCTTACCGATGAATGCGGAAATTGTTGCATTTTCTGGAGTGGAGAAATGATTGATTGGTGGAGGTTTCAGCTCCCCAAACAAAAATGTCTGCTGTCAGAAGAGACTTTCAGGTTGCTCTTGGGTGTTCTCTGGCTGGGGGGATTTTTTAGGAAAAAACCGGGGATCGAATCGGTCGCGTATCGCCTTGTAAACGCTCATTCTGAGCTTTCCTGGGTTTTTTCGGGGCCGTTGTCTGGTCGGAGAAAGTTTGGTAGAGCAGAAAAATTATTTTGGGTGAGGCTGGGTTCACCTGTCCACTCACCACCGAGGTTGCTTCATGCAGAAGCAACCTCCAACAGCCCAAGCCATTGTGTCTCTCATGCACGGGCTTTGTTGTGTAGTGGAAGGCTCAAGAAGCTTCCACTGACAAGGCGCTTGCGAGGCAGGACCGCCACTGGGACTGCCTGCTTGGACCGCCAACCTGTTACAGCCACTCCTGGCCTGCGAGTATAAAAGCCCGTGGCCAGTCTCATTTTTTTATGCTGTAGCCTTCTGCTCCCCCTGTCGCTCCAGCCAACTGCTTCGACGACTCCACTTCAGCTACTTCCGCCACATGCTTCAGCGACAGTCCGCTGCTTAGGCTTGACTTCGCCATGGCTGAGGCAACCATCGTGCCCCCACGCCCATTCTTGGTCAGTTTTGTGTCTTCCTGCGACTCTCCTGGCCTCCATGGCTTCTCACGCAGCTGAAATGTCGTTTCTTGGTCGTCGTCGCCGTCGTTGTTGGATTTGTAGCTGTAGTTTTTTGGCTACGTCGACCTGTTTGGGCTGCCCAATTTGGGCCCCCGTCGCTTTCGACCGTTGCCCCTGGCCTCTCGCCGATTTTTTTCTCTCGCAGCCCGTCGGCTACGTCGAGTCGAGCTAGTTGCTCCCTCTCTCCGGTCACTCCATGGCCATGGCTATGGCCACCGCTTGCGCATGGAAATCCACCACTCCTTTTTTTGTCTCAACTGGCCCTCTCGAGCGGAGGCCTCGCGCGAGGCCTTGCTCACTGACATCATGAACCTAAAAAAAAAGGATGGGGGGAAGAAACTCTAAAGCAGCAGCCCTGCAAATAACGCGGCGACAGCTGCTGATGTTAGTTGTCCTAGGCTGACGTCACTTCTGACATCAAGAGTAAATAAAAAAACAAAGAGAGGGCACCAAAATCCACCATGGCTAACAACCCCAGTAGGGAGGGGTCCTCCTCCGTTGGGGGGACCCCCAGGGGGGTACCCCCCCGTTTTCTTGCAACAGCTACAGCAGCTGCAGCAGCAGGAGCAACATCCCTCAGGCGTCGTCGCCGGCACCCCTGACCCCCTGGCTGTCATTCAGCAACAGCTCATTGCCTTGACATAGCAGCTTGCACCATTGCAACAGCTGGCCTCACAGACTCCTACCAGTGCCCCGTTGTTGTTCATTCCTCATGCGCATGCCAGCCCTGTTGTGTCTACTACTACGCATTACCTTGCACAAGAACAGACTCAGCACTAGCGGCAGACAGTGGCCTCCATCCTTGGCCCCACTTTGGACGCCAGCCACAGGCAAAAGGACGTAGAGATGCCGTCCCCGCCACTTCAGGCAGGCGAGCAGTTCCGGAGCTTGGAGCTCAGCTTCCGCATTTTAGCGCAAGGTGAAGGCTTGTGGGCCTAATACACCCTTCCATACGACTCCACTTAGGCCGACCAGCTGTATACCACTGCTCGCGCCGCATGCGTCCTTGTCCCCGTCGCTCCTCCGGCTTCCTGCTTAGCCCTAGAACCCTTCCTCGTCGACTTCGCCACTGGCGGGACCCCAGACCCTGCAGCCGCATGGCACATCCTAACCCGTCCCCATCGCTTGTCCATTGACACTGAAACCAGCCATTTGTGGCGGGAGTCGCGTACTCAGACGTCTTTGTCCACTACTCCCAGGATGCCCTCTCCACCATGGCAGCCCAGGGCACCCTCATGCCCTGGGCATACGAGCTCTTCCTCAGGATTGAGGAAGCTCACCTGGAGTCCCACCTCTAGCGCACAGAGGCCCTCGCCTCCTCTGCCGTCGCTTCCGTGGCCGTCGCTTACCCCGTAGCAGCTACCTCCACTATCTCCTCAGCGCCGGGGAAGAAGAAGTATTGGGGCTAGAAGGGAAAAGGTCAGGAGCAGTAGCAGCAGCAATAGTCGACTAGGTCCAGTGGTTGTGTCTCGGTCTGCAACAACTATGGCCAACAGAGGCACAGGAGGTACACGTGCCCGCTACTGACAGACGAGGTGTGCATCATCTCCATTGAGAGTGCCGTCTCACCTGTGCCACCGTAGTTGTCACCGGTCCTTACGCCTCGACCCCGTCCAGCACCTCCACTCCTCCGACAGCTACACCGTTCCCGCCGACGCGAGCTCCGCAGCAGCATTTTTTGTAGTCTTTGGTGCCTCCATTCCCTTCACCAGGGCAGTCCTCCTTCTATTCAGGCTGAGGAGCTATCACTCTGCATTCAATCTACACTCCTTGGCCATCTACGCATGAGCGTCTGTTGGAGTGGTTCATTCCACTCCAGCTCGACTTGCCTCGTCCTCCCCTCGAGGAAAGTGCAAGTTGCGTCACCTCTTGCTCGTCTCCCTTGCCTTGCATGACTAAGATTGAGTTACGGTCGTGTCCTGCTTCCTCGTCTATCTCGCCGCCTTCTGTGGTCTCCTCTGCCCCCCTCCGTGACAACGTTGCATGGCTTGATGATCGGAAGTCTCGGTTCGCGCCCCTTCCACCCCGTCCGCATCTCTTGCTTGCTGCCACGTGACTATTAGCGATCTAGCGACGTTGGTCCAAGACCCTGCTAAGACCTGGATCATTGACTCCAAAGCCACGCATCACATGACAACGTCTCGCAATGCTTTTAATATGCTTGGTCCCGTTGGCGGTGTATCCGGTTTCCGGATGGGCTCCGAGCAGGTGTTACCTATCCGCGGCATCGACGTTGTTCGTTTCCGTGAACCTGCCGGTGATGTGTTCTTGAGTGATGTCCTTTTCGTCCCAGGTCTTGAGCTCAACCTCCCATCCGTTAATGCCCTTTATTGCATAAGTATGGACGTTGTGCACTCGCTTGGTATTGGCACTGTGTCATTGCGTCCGTCCGGTCTTGTCGTTCTTCACGCCACCGCCCGTGGCAACCTGTGGCACGTCCCTTGTCTCTCCTCCTCTCCTTCCGTCCCCTCCCCGTCGACCGCCAAAGGCCATGTATTTGTCACCAGCATTCTCTCTCCGTAGCATACTACCCTCTTCCACCACCACCTTTGCCACATCCACTATGCAAATATCGACAGCATGCTCCACACCCAGCCAAGGGCTTTGACCCGGACACTTTCCCTTGGTCATGCCCCACGGAGTGCATTGATTACGTTTAGTGTAAGCTGCACCCGTTCACATACCTTCAGTCCTTCTCCCATGTGTCTGTCCCTCTAAACGTGGTCCATTTGGATGTCATGGGTCCTCTCCCTTCCGAGTTTATCGGCAAGCATGGCCGATATGTCCTCACGCTACCATGGGTCCTCCCCCTAGAAACGACTACTGTCGCTATCGCTGGGTCTTCTGCCTTCGGCAGGAGAGCGATGTCACCCATGCCATTAAGGACTGGCTTGTCCTTGCGGAGCGCGAGTGTGGTCGGTCTCTTTGCCGCTTTCACTTTGATTGCGGTGGTGAGTACATGGGCAAAACCACAATTTTTCTTGCATCCTACGGTGTCCACCACGGCACATCTGCGCCTTACGCGCCCACTCAGAACGGTGTCTCTGAGCAGTGGAACTGCACTATGGCCGACGCCGTCCGTACCATGCGGCTTGAGTCTGGTCTCTTCGATGGCTTCTACCTTGAAGCCATGGCCTACATGACGTGGGTCTAGAACCGGATGCCCCACGGACTTCTTCCTTGTCTGTCCACGCCGTACCAGCATTGATGCGGTCAGCGCGCTGTCCTCCGCCTTGCGCACGTATGGGGCTGCGTGGTCATTGTCTGGCTGCCCGCCCCACAGCAGGGCGGCAAGCTTGCCCCCCGTGGACGTCCTTGCACCTTTCTTGGCGTCTCTCGTCAGTCCAAGGCCTGGCGCTTCTAGGATCCATCCCTGCACTACACTGTCGAATCCCGCGATGCCCTCTTCATTGAGGAGCTGTTTCCCTGCAATCTTATTCGCTCTGGCTCATCCGTGTCCTTCCCGTCACGTGGGGGAGTGGTGATTCTGTCCTTCGTCTTGCCCCTTCCGTGTGACACATAACCTAGCCCCTTTGGGCCAACAGCCCCACTCGCACCCGCTCATCTCTCTGGGCCAACAGCTCAAGTCGCGCCCGCTTGCCCCTTCGGGCCGGCAGCCCCAGTCACGCCCACTGGCCCCACCAGGTCGGCAGCGCCAGTCGTGCCCGCTGGCCCCTCCGGGCCGACAGCCCCAGTCACGCCCGCTGGCCCCTTTGAGTCAGCAGCTCTAGTTACGCTCGCTAGCCCCTATGGACCGGCAGCCCTAATCGCGCTCACCGACCCCTCCGGGCCAGCAGGCCCAGTCTCGCCCGCAGGCCCCTCCGGGCCAGCAGCCCCAATCATGTCCGCAGGTCCCTCTATGCGAGCAGCCCCATCCGCCTCCGTCAACCCGTCGGACTCGGTGCCATCTCCTACCCTACTACGCTACACGTGTGGGACAGGCAGTAGCCTCCAACCCAGGCCGTAAATGAGCGTGCAGACCTTCGCACTGCGCCTTGTGGTGCCTCTGTCCCCTGTCGCTCAACATGTCTCTTCCACTCATACGGTCGTGAGTGAAGACCCTGGCACCAAGGCCCTCGGCCTGACCACGTCGACCATCATTACAGACCTTCACCTGGGCTCCACACCGGGCTATGCCATGCTCCATCATGAGCATCGGCATGTCGTCATGGCTACACTCACGTGCATGCAACCTGGAGCTCAAGATGCACATGCTCCTTCAGTCCGCTCCGTAGCACGCCAAGAGGACCCAACCACCCTACGCGAGGCTCGAGCCTCTCTTGAGGCCACGCATTGGGATGCTGCTTGTGCCGAAGAGCCCGTTCTTATCGGAGAGCACCACGTGTATGACCTCGTCGACCTCCCTCCAGGTCGGAAGGCCATCGTTGCTAAGTGGGTCTTCCGACGCAAATGGAAGTTGGACGGATCCTTGGACAAGTACAAGGCTCGCCTCACAGCCAAGGGGTTTGCTCAGGTTCCCGGAGTAGATTACGACCAGATTTTGCCCAAATTGGTCGGTTCTCCACTTGCCGGGCGCTCTTCCGCCTTGTTGCCCAGCATGGGTGGGAGTTACATCGGATGGACATGAGCAATGCTTTCCTCCATGGCTCGCTGGAGGGTGAGGAGCTTTACATGGTGCAACCCCCAAGTTTCGAAGATGGCACTGGGAGAGTCTGGTGGATATGGAAGGCCCTTTATAGTTTCAAGCAATTGCCTCAGTGTTGGAACCAGGAGATCAGCAGCACACTCCTCCGCGGTTGCCTCGTGCACAATACCGCTGACTTCACGCTATTCGTCAGCCCACAAGGCTAGACCTTCGTCGCTGTTCTGGTTTACGTTGACGATCTCCTCATTGCGTCACTAGACATGACTGCCATCCACCGTGTCAAGGACCTGCTGCGAAGCGCATACTTGATGAATGATCTCTGGGCTGCCCGAGTCTTTGTGGACATAGAGCTCGATCATGATCGCTCCCAGGGCATCCTGCACACCCACCAAGCTTCCTATGTGCAGACTCTGTCCACACGCTTTGTCGATAACCTGCCCCTCGTGCCGAACGCATCTTCCCCCATGTAACCTAATGGCCAAGTGGAGCTAAAGAGTCCTGACCCAGCCGTTGTGGGGGAGCCAGTTGACCTGACCACGTATCTCTGAGTCATCGGGTCACTGATGTTCCTGGCGACGACGACACGCCCAGACATCGCATTTTCCATCAACCTCCTAGCTCAGATTTCTTAGGAGTCGCGTCACCTTCACTTCAAGGCCGCAATCTGAGTACTGTGCTATGTCATCTCTACTTCTTGGTGGGATCTCATGTTCCATCGCCAATCGTCTTTTGATGCGGTGAATTACATTGATAGTGACTGGGTCGGCAGTCCGAACGGTAAGAGTCAAATAGGCTGGATCTTTCTCATCGTCGGCACGATTGTGTCGTGGCGCAGTGGCAAGCAGGGGTGCATTGTACGCAACACTGTCAAGGCTGAGTACATGGCCCTTGGCTCAGGCGCGTGTGAGAGTGTGTGGTTGCATTGTCTGTTGTCCAAGTTGCATCAGTCCGTCACATCCATCACGTTGCATTGTGACGATGAGAGTGCCATGGCCATCGCCAACAATGACGGTGTGCATCACACACGCACAAACCACATCAACATTGAGTATCACTATTTGCGTTTGTTGTTGCACAATGGTAGCATCAGTATTGTGTGGGTTGAGAGAGCTCGACAGCTGGTTGACTTCTTGACCAAGGCACTAAACCACGACTCGTTCAAGAAGGCTGTGAGTTCGGTCGGTGTGCGTCCGTGAGTTGCGCTCTTTGTCCCTGCCTATGTCTCTCCATGCCGTGGGGGAGTCTAACTGTTGACTGTGTCTTAGCCCGCCAATGTGCACTACGCCTGTGAGTCATGGGGGAGTGTTGGTTTTTACGCATCCTCATTGTTCTCTGTTGTGCCCTCCCGGATTGTGTACATCGGCGTGTAGATGACTGACGGCGAGACTCGACGCTATTTGAGTTTCGTCCGGTGGAGCCGACACACGTTGAGGCCTACTCGCAGTTCGCTAGAGCCTGCTCTCTCCGTCGACGTGCTCAGCTCCATCGGCAGACCTCCTTGGCGGTCGAGCAGCCAGCGGTCACTACCACCGCAAATGATATCTGCATGCGTCAGGCGCTGGATCTGATTGTACCATTGTGTCTACAACGTCATACTCTGTCTAGGGTCCATGTCTCATGTTGCGTGGCACTATTTGGCATCATGGACCATCGTAGGGAGTGCTTTGGTTTGGGCTGCCACAACTCTTTGCTACTAATTTTCTAGCTGTTTCGGACTGCACGACTGCGTTCGCAACGTTGGTACTATGGTATGGTTCAGTTTTGAGGCAAAAAAAAACAAGCCTGGGTCTTAGGCTGTCGGCCGTCTGGCATGGCTCACCGAGAAAACCCTGCCTGCCAAAAAAGAGGTCTAGGTCTATGTTTTGATTGGCTGGTTAGCTGAGTAATGCTAAGTTCTACAAAGCTGGGAGGGAGCTAGAATTTGGAGGGGTCTCCCATTGTTGCTCATTCTTCATTCTTCAGCAGTTTTCAGCTGCTTTCTGGCGCTAACACTGGCACACGCGTTTATGAGTAACAAAGCCAGAGCTTCCAGACTTAGACTCTAGAGCAGCAGAGTGAGGGGGCAGCAGACTTCAGCAACGAGCGTGGAAGCCCGCTGCATCAACAACACTGCTGGCTCAACCTGCTGCCTAGCTTGTCGATTTATGACCATACATGCTGTTTGCATGCTTCTGAAACCAAGGTTGGGACACACGAGCAAATCCTGTACAAGCCCATGCACTTCGGACCATGACAAGATGTCCATCGATTTTCTACCATGCTAGCATGATCTATTTCCATGCAGTTTCCTTCACCGTTATCATGCCCAGTGACTGCACCTTGCCTTAGCGTGCCTTGTCTACTGCCCACATGCAAAAATGCTCTTGGATTGTGTTATAGAGTGGTGAAATGAAGCTACAATCTACTAGTTGTGCCTTCTGTGTACATCCGGCTAGGATGTACACCAAATGCATATGCAAAAATTTACCACCCATCCTATCACAAAATGTTGTGTTGTAGTGGGGAGTCAAGTGCCATGTGGACATTGCCCCAGCTTAGTCTATACCCATGACATTTCTCCTCATAGTATGATTGTACAATTCCCTGTACCCAATTCATGGTTGTTCCCCCATTTTTCCAATGAATGTGTACGCTTGCAAGGTGCCATCCAGTGTCCATGACATGGCGTGCGTTAGGATCTGTCGGCAGGCGATGTTTGGACTTTCCTACAAAAACGAGTTGCACGGGTAAGAATTTCATGGAAAAAGGTGAAGAGACCAAAACGGTGGTGGCGGGTTTGTCATCGAGTGTTGTGATTTGCACGCGCATTGTCTCACTCATCTATTCTGTGACTTGTCGACTGGAACACATAGTCCTGAAGACAAATGGCTCGGCGGATGTTGAATACGGTTGCCACTGAGCACTGGTGGGGACGTCACACCATTTTGAGAGATGTGGCTCGTGTCTCCTTATGTAGAGTCTCCTACTTGGTAGCAATGTACGGCCAGCTCCATTGACAAAATCCAACGGCGCTCATGTCACTGAGAATAATGGACGGTTGCTCTTGGTAGCGTCGAGCCTGCCTAGGCATAGGCAGCCATAGTTCTTGTGTGTGATGTTTCTAGCTAATTCTGACTGCATGAATGCGTTTGTAGCATGCATATACTGGTATCATCCAAATTTTAGGAAAAATGGACAAAGCCCGGCTTTAAGGCTGTAGGTCTTCTTGCAGGGGTCACCGAGGAAATCCCACAGGCCAAAAGATCGTGTGTTTTCCTGATTGGATGGTAGGCTGAGTAACAAGCCTCATAGAGGCAAGGTTCTTTTTTAATGTGGGAAGGAATCACACCACACCTCATTCTTGCTGTTCATTCAATCATTACTCACTTTCATCTATAGTCTTGGCACTGAGTCTTGAGTGCATGTTTTCCCTCTCACAACAGAGAAGCCATTGCTGCTAAGGCGCTAAGTCTAGACATAGTAGGCTACACACTTCAGTCCAAGTGCATGAGGGGCAAAAAATGGACTTGTCTAGACTAGCACAACCTTTTTTTAACTTGTTATCAGAGCCATAGTAAAGCAGATGAAAAAAGTTGAGAAGCAGTTGTAGCATAAAGGTGACAATCAACGTTGCCCGACTATCATAGGCACCGGTATAGGGGAAACTCTGCCGAATTTTTCTTAGAGTTGGCCTCGACTGGCGGTGCCTTCAAAACACTCCCAACGTAGAGGAACTGATGCTGGTTTTTGTTTTGAAATAACCCATTTTCCCATGCCTCAGAGGAAAAATCCTATCTGTCCCTTAAGCACAGACACGGGTTTAAGCATTGGAAAAAAAGAACGATGTACCCCTTTGGTTTCTCGAAAAGCAACATGTCAATGTCGCATGACATGCGATGTTGGCATGATAATGCAATTATTTTTGGCCCAACAGTCACAAACCCTTTTACAGAGGGTTTTGTGATTAATTTGCAAGTAGTTCATGGGGACTTTGCATGGGGGGTCTGAGACTCCCCATGCGTTGAAAGGGAGCCTGTGGGGCTAAGCAGGTGTATCATAAAAACAAAATCCGAAAAACTGTAAGTTTTGTTGTTTTGTAGATTTTTTATGTTTGAATTTCAAACAAGTAAATATTTTTGAACAAAATGAGAAAAGAAGGAATGGGAAGTTTTTTAGTTCCCATTTGTCTAGCGTTGGGAATTCCGGCCGATGCCCATTGGCTATAATCCTTGGCATAGTCCCCCTCTCCTCCCACCCCCTGGGGAAATCCAAAGACCACTTGTTTGTTCATGGCCCTCCATCACAAGGTCCTAGATCGGATGTGGGATTGGGTGAGGGAGTTTTGAAGGAGGTAAGGGGGGGGGGGGGCAGTATTAGATGCCAAAAGTGGCGACAGATAGATATCGGCCGCCACTTTCATCATCTAATTAATCACCTCTCTGAATCGCAATTGTCCATTGTGTGTACTACAATGTGCCACATGCATGCCTATTTCTATTTGCTTAAGCAACAAGGTGCTTTGTCACTTGAGCAAGGTGAAAAAAGTGAGTGGATAGGGCTTTATGGTTGTGAACATGGGCACGTGGGTAGTATTGTTCCCAGGCATGTAGGAATGGGTTATTTTATTCTGAGTGATGGGGGAATGAGGGTCACACATGTCAAAACACACTGGGATGGGCATATTTACACAGTTTTTTTCTCCTACTTCGGATTGGGGGATGGGAGGGCCTTAAGTTTTCTTGCGGTGATTATATCCTAGAATTGTCTTGGATAACACTCATAGTTGGTTTCAATATGGTATTCTACAATTCTTTTGCAATAAACTCTGGCTATTGGCGTAATGTTACTTATTGTGTAGGGGAACCTGATCTTCACTTATTGGTTGATTGTGAAGATCTGTCCTTCTTGATGTCTCGGCTTATCTCGAAGTTGCCCCCATTCTGGCCGTTCCATCTTCAAGATACCCCAAGTATTTTCACTTATCGTCATGTAGCACCCTATTTTGAAATGATGTCTAGGTTGGCCCTGTATTTTAAGTTATCACTACTTCACCCCTATTCTATGGGCAAACTGGTGATAGTTCATTGAAAATCAAAGCAAGATAGTGATAAAGTTTTATATTGACTGGAAATTTTGAGGATGAATCACCAAGTATGCAAATGAGGTTGGCCTGGCGAAAAATCTCACAATGGGGGCAGGCTGAAAATTGGTCTACAAGAGAATGTTTGCTTGCTGTTTGCCACATGGCAGGAATAGCAATAGCGGGTGAACGGATGTAGGCTACAACAACAGTAGTATTAGTAGTAGTAGTAGTAGTAGTAGTAGTAGTAGTAGTAGTAGTAGTAGTAGTAGTAGTAGTAGTAGTAGTAGTAGTAGTAGTAGTAGTAGTAGTAGTAGTAGTAGTAGTAGTCTTAGTAGTATTAGTAGTAGTAGTAGTAGTAGTAGTAGTAGTAGCA
>SZWC01005913.1:5249-61867 GCA_023375785.1 Penium margaritaceum
TGACCTCCTTGGCGCTGTTCCCGCCGCCTCGTCACCCATCACTCCCGACGGGCAGGACGCCCTGAAGGTGACAGACCCAGCCGATCTGGGCGAGACTCTGGACGTGACCCTGTACTTGCGCATCATTGGCTCACTGATGTACTTGGCCACGACCACACGTCCCGACATTGCGTTCGCTGTCAACCTACTCGCACAGTTCAGTCAGTCCCCTCGGGCTCGCGCTCTGCACGCAGCTTTGCGAGTCGTCCGGTACGTGGTCTCCACACCGTATCACGGTCTCTGCTTTTAGAGACAGTGCTCGGTTGTGGTAGATGGCTACACCGACATCGACTGGGCATGGAGTCCTGATGGACGCAGCCGCACGGGTTACGTGTTCCTGCTTGGTGGCACCGCTGTGTCTTGGCGCAGCGGCAAGCAGGGGTGCATTGCTCGCAGCTCCTCAGAGGCTGAGTATGTTGCTCTGGGCGCTGGCGCCGCTGAGGCGGTGTGGCTGCAGCGGTTGTTCCAGTGCTTGGGTCAGTCCGTGCCTACCATCATCCTCCGATGCGACAACCAGAGTGCTCTCGCGATCGCTGAGAACTCTGGTGTGTTCCACGCACGCACGAAGCACATCGTTGTCGAGTATCATTTCGTGCGCGATCTGGTGGAGCGGCAGTTGATCTCCATCGTCTGGGTGGGCACAGACTTGCAGCGCGCTGACTTCCTGACCAAGGCACTGGCACGTGGGAAGTTCCTCGGGGTTGTTCGTTCCGTCGGATTACGACCCCTGTCCGAGAGTGGGTGATTGTCCGGGTCCCTGTTGAGCACTCTGTGTTGCACCGGCAGGCTTTCTGCACGTGTATGGACATGCGTACCATCGGGTCATGGGGGACTGTTGTGATGTTGTCAGTCATACACAGTTGTACAGTTGGTTGTGACCACTCGGCTGTGTCCATGCTCGTGCAGATCCTTGAGGCGGACCCAGCTGGAGACAGAGTTCCCTGAGGTGATGCTCCACCCGCTGGAGGCAGCCTGGCAGCCAACCCAGTGTACCAGAGGGCTCCCACAGCCCACGGACTACGTTTGGAGGTCTTCAGGATTTTCTCGGTGTACAGCCCTGCCAGGCTGATTTACATGTTTGTTTTCTTACACTCTCCGGCTGTTCCCGGACGTAGGCCTGTGACCAGTCGTTGTGTCTGTCTTTTCGTCGTGCATCCGTAGGATCAGACGGCGCTCCGTTTGGACGCTTGTGCGCAGAATTATGGCCAAATAGTGGTTTTGGGCCGGTGCAGGTTTGACAGGCACCGCCGTGTGCGCCACCCGCCGTGAGCCACGGCGGCTATTTATGTTGTGGACCTGTCATTTGTTATCTCTCTCTGCATTAACTTCAGTTGAAGCTTGAGATACAAGTGCACGTGTCTCTCCCTACCCTTGCTGTCTCTTGCATGACCTGTGTGTCAACCAGCCAGACCCGTGCTGTCAGGCTAGCAAGCAAAAAGGCTAGGAAGCTTCCTGGAATCTTCTCAGGCACGCCTCCTCGGCGGTCGAGCAGCCGGCAGTCACTGCCACTGCAAATGATGTCTGCATGCGCCCAGCGTTGGATCTAACTGTACCATTGCGTCTGTAGCGTCATGCTCTGCTTAGGGTCCAAGTCTCATGTTAGCGCCGCACTGCTTGGCAGCATGGACTATCGTAGGCGCTGCATGGGTTCGGGCAGACATATCTCCTTGCTGTTATTTTTCTAGCTGTTTCTGACCGCACGATTGCGTTAGCAACGTCGGTATTGCGGTATGGTCCAAATTTCAGGCAAAACGGACGACGCCCGGGTTTTGTGCTGTAGGCCATCTGGCAGGGCTCACCGAGAAAACCCTGCCTGCCTAGGTCTATTTTCTGATAGGCTGGTTAGAAGAGTAACAAGCTCTACAGAGCTGGAGGGGAGCAAGAACTTGGAGGGGTCTCCCATGGTTGTTCATTCTTCATTCCTAATCAGTCACATTCAGTTTTCAGCTGCTTTCTGGCGCTAACGCTGGTGCACACACTTCTTAGTAACAAACCCAGAGCACTCAGACTCTAGAGCGGCGGACTGAGGGGGCAGCAGACTAAGCAATGAGCGTGGAAGCCCGCACGCTGCATCAACAACGCTACTGCCCCAACATGCGCTTTAGTAGTGTCTACCTTGGTATCAGAGCCAGAGCGTAGTAGCAGCAGCAACAGACAAGTTGCGTACAGGTGCTTAACTACGCCGGCAAACCCCTCATACGCGCAGTGCAGGGGAAATGCTCCCGGATTTTTTCCGGCAGCATGGACCCGCCTAATGGCGGCGTCAGATTTTTTCCCACGACCACTCGGCCAGGGGAAATGCTGTTGAACTTTTTCTAGCATCACTGACCCCCATGCCTGACGCGAGGAGGTGAGTGGCAGGTCGCGTCAGACACCTGCTGGTGACGATGCACGCGGCGACGTCACCTAGGTGCAGTGACTAGAAGCAGTAGCAAGCAGCAACAACAGCCTGCAAAAACAGTCGTAGTGAGCAGTGGCAGCAGCAGCTGTGCGCAGCAGCAGCAGTCGGCAACAACAGCAGCTCGTAGCAACTCGCAGCAGTAGCATCTCGCAGCAGCAACGGTAGCAGCGGCAGCGAGCACCAGTAGCAGGACCAAGCAGGAGCTGGAAACCTGGGCAGCAGGTTGGGGCAGCATGCGTTGTTGATGCAGCGTGCGGGCTTCCACGATCGTTGCTTAAGTCTCCTGCCCCCTCACTCTGCTGCTCTAGAGACAAAGTCTGGAAGCTCTGGGTTTGTTTCTCAGAAGTGCGCGCGCCAGTGTTAGCGCCAGAAAGCAACTGAAAACTGGAAGTAACTGATTAGCAATAAAGAATGAGCAACAATGGAGAACCCTTCCAAGTTCTAGCCCCCCCCCCACTAGTGTAAAAGTTGTTACTCAGCTAACCAGCCAATAAGAAAATAGTGCTAGACCTGTTTTCTGGTAGGCAGGGTTTTCTTGGTGAGCCCTGCCAGACGCCCGACAGCCCAAGACCCGGGCGTCGTCCGTTTTGCCTGAAAACTGGACCATACCATAATATCGACGCTGCAAACGCAGTCGTGCGGTCGGAATCAGCTAGAAAAATGGCTACAAGAAGTTATGGCTGCACGAACCCAGGCACTGCCTATGACAGTCAACGATGCCAAACAGGGCCATACAACAGGAGACATGGACCCTAGGCATCGCATGATGCTGCAGATGCAACGCCACAGCCAGACACAGTGCTAGGTGCATGCAGACTGCATCCGCAGTGGCAGTGACTACCGGCGGCCCGACCACCGAGGAGGCCTGCCGATGGAGCTGAGCGCATTGCCAGAGGGAGGAGGCTCCAGCGACGGGTGAGTGGGTCTCAGCGGGCGTCGGCTCCACTGAGCGACACTGCAGCGGCGTCAAGTCTCGCCGTCAGTCATCTGCACGCCGATGTACACAAGCCGGGAGGTCACAACAGAGTATAATGAGAGATGCACGAAAACCAACACTCCCCCATGACTCACAGGCGTAGTGCACATGTGCGGGCAGAGACACAGTCAACGACCAGACTCCCCCAGGCCAAGCAGAGACGCAAGCAAGGACAGAGAGAGTGACTCATGGATGCATGTCGGCTGAACTCACAGCCTTGTTGAACGAGTCGCGCTTCAGTGCCTTGGTGAATAAGTCAGCAAACTGCCGTGCTGTCTCAACCCACACGATGCTGACGCTGCCGTCATGCAACAACGAATGCACATAGTGATACTCAACATTGATGTGCTTTCTGCGTGTGTGATGCACGCCGTGATTGTTGGCTATGGCCATGGCACTCTCATTGTCACAGTGCAATGTGATGGATGCGACGGACTGGCGCAGCTCGGACAACAGACGATGCAACCACACACTCTCACACGCGCCTGAGCCAAGTGCAACGTACTTAGCCTTAGCAGTGCTGCGTGCAATGCATCCCTGCTTGCCACTGCGCCAGGACACAACAGTGCCACCAATCAGAAAGATCTTTCTTGTGCGACTCTTGCCATCCGGACTGCTGGCCCAGTCACTATCGGTGTAGCCCACCACGACAACAGACGGCTGACGATGGAACATGAGACCTTGCCGAGGAGTCAAGACAACATAGCGCAGTACTCGGATCGCGGCCTCGTAGTGGAGGTGACGTGACTCCTGAGAGAACTGGGCCAGGAGGTTGACGGCGAACGCGATGTCTAGGCGCGTCGTCGTCGCCAAGAACATCAGTGACCCGATGACTCGCAGGTACGTGGTCACGTCAACTGGCTCTCCCACAACGGCTGGCTCAGGACTCTTTAGCTTTGCCTGGCCATCGGGTGACATGGGTGAGGATGCGCTCGACACGAGTGGTAGGTCCTCCGCAAAGCGGGTGGATAGCGTTTGCACATAGGCGACCTGGTGGATGTGCAGGACACCCTGGGAGCGATCATGCTGGAGTTCCATGCCCAAGAAGACTCTGGCAGACCCAAGGTCCTTCATCTGGTAGGCGGCGTGCAGCAGATCCTTGACACGCTGGATGGCAGCCGTGTCTGGCGACGCAATGAGCAGATCGTCGACGTACACGAGAACAACGGCAAAAGTCTGGCCTCGCAGACTGACAAACAGTGCGGGGTCAGCGGTGTTGCGTTGGAGCCCGCCACGAAGGAGCGTGTTGCTTATCTCTTGGTTCTAGCACCAAGGCGACTGCTTCAGGCCATACAGGGCCTTACACAGTCACCAGACTCTCCCAGTGCCATCGTCGAAGCCTGGGGGCTGCACCATGTAGAGCTCCTCACCCTCCAATGAACCATGGAGAAAAGCGTTGCTCACATCCATCTGGTGCAGCTCCCACCCATGCTGGGCTACCAGACTGAAGAGTGCCCGGCTAGTGGAGAACCGGCCAACTGGGGCAAAGATCTGGTTGTAATCGACCCAAGGAATGTGGGCAAACCCCTTGGCTGTAAGGCAGGCCTTGTACTTGTCCTAGGACCCGTCGGGCTTCCACTTGCGCCGAAAGACCCACTTGGTGCCGATGGCTTTCCGTCCTGGGGGAAGGTCAATGAGGGCATACACGTGGTTTTGTCGGATAGCTGCGAGCTCATCGGCGCAGGCAACGTCCCTGTGTGCGGCCTCAGGAGAGGCTCGTGCCTCGCGTAGGGTGTCTGGGTCCTCGGGGCGTGCTGTGGAGCGGATTGAGAGGGCGTGTGCACCTCGTGCCCTAGGTGGGATGCGTGCGAGTGCAGCCACGACAGCGCACCGATGCTCATTATGGAGCATGGCGTAGCCCATTGCGGAGCCCGGGTGGAGGTCTCCAATGACGGCCCAGGTGGTCAGGACGAGGGCCTTGGTGCTGGGGTCCCCACTCACGACCGTGGGAGCGGAGGAGACACATGGAGCCACGGGGGGTCGAGGCACCACAGAGCGCAGAGCGATGGTCTGCACGCTCACCGACGATCTAGGTCGGAGGCTGCCGCCTGGGCCCCGCGTGTAGCGTGGCAGGGCAGGTGACGGCGCTGAGTTCGTCGGGCTGATGGAGGCAGACAGGGTTGCTGGCCCGGAGGGACCAGCGGACGCGACTGGGTCTGCTGGCCTAGAGGGACCTGCGGATGCGACTGGGGTTGCCGGCCCGGAGGGACCAGCGGGCGCGACTGGAGCTGCTGGCCCAGAGGGACCAGCGGACGCGGCTAAGGGTGCCGGCCCGGAGGGACCAGTGGATGCGACTGGGGTTGTCGGCCTGGAGGGACCAGCGGGCGCGACTGAGGCTGCTGGCCCGGAGGGACCAGCGGACGCAACTGGGGGTGCCGGCCCGGAAGGACCAGCGGATGCGACTGGAGGTGTCGGCCCGAAGGGACTAGTTTGCGACCGGGGGTGCCAGCCCGGAGGGACCAGCAGACGCGACTGGAGGTGCCGGCTCGGAGGGACTAGCGGACGCGACTGGGGGTACCGGCCCGGAGGTACCAGCGGACGCTACTGGAGGTGCCGGCCCGGAGGGACCAGCGGACGTGACTGGAGGAGCCGGCTCGGAGGGACAGCGGACGCGACTGGGGGTGCCGGCCCGTAGGGACCGAGGGACGTGTCATCCGGAAGCGGTAGGACGGAGGACGGACTCACCACTCCCCCATGTGACGGGATAGACACGGATGAGTCGGAGCGAATATGGTCGCGAGGAAACAGGTCCTCGAAGAAAAGGGCGTCCCGGGACTCAACGATGCAGTGCCGGGAGGGATCCCAAAAGCGCCAGGCCTTGGACTGACAAGAGACACCGAGGAAGGTGCAGGGGCGTCCGTGAGGGGCGAGCTTGTCGCCCTGCTGCGGGACGGGCAACCACACAATGGCCACGCAACCCAAGACGCGAGCCGGGCGAAGGTCAGCTCGCTGACTGCACCAATGCTGGTACGGTGTAGACTGGCGAGGAAGGGGACCGTGGGGAATCCGGTTCCAGACCTGGGTCATGTAGGCCATGGCTTCAAAATAGAAGCCATCGGAGAGACTCAACGCGCATGGTGCGGACGGTGTCGGCCATAGTGCGGTTCCACCGTTCGGAGACACCATTCTGGGCGGGTGTGTAAGGCGCAGACGTTTCATGGCGAATTCCGCAGGAGGCGAGAAAGGTCGTTGCTTCACTCAGGCACTCACCGCCGCGATTGGAGCGAAAGCGGGAGAGAGAGCGGCCACACTCACGCTCCGCAAGGACAAGCCAGTCCTGGATAGCGGGGGTGACATCGCTCTTCTGTCGAAGGCAGAAGACCCAGCGGTAGCAAGAATAGTCATCAGTGAGGGTGAGGACGTAGCGACCATGCTCGCCGACGGACTCGGTAGGGAGAGGACCCATGACGTCCAAATGGACAAGGTGGAGGGGGGAAGATGCACGGGAGGAAGAAAAGGGATACGTGGAACGGTACATCTTCCCTTGAGCGCAGTCAATGCACTCAATTGGGCACGGGAGGGGAAGAGTCTCCGGGTCAAGGCTCTTGGCCGGTTGGGTGCGAAGCATGCTGTCTACGGCGGCAGAGTGGACGTGGCAAAGGCGGCGGTGCAGGAGGTGAGTGTGCTCAGGAGAAAGCGTGCTGGTGACAAACACATGGCCTGTGGCGGCTGACGGAGAGGAGACGGAATGAGAGGAAGACAGACGAGGTACATGCCACAGGTTGCCACGAGCGGTGGCGTGCAGTACGACAAGACCAGACGGACGCAACGACACAGTGCCAACACCAAGGGAGTGCACAACATCCATGCTCATGCGGTCAAGGGCAGTGACGGACAGGAGGCTGAGCTCAAGACCAGGGACGAAGAGGACATCGGTCAGAAAGACGTCACCGGAGGGACCACGGAAACGAACGACGCCAACACCACGGACAGGCAACACCTGGCCAGAGCTTGTCCGGACACCGGAAACATCGCCTACAGGACAGAGCAGACTAAAGGCCTCACGATAGGTCGTCATGTGATGCGTGGCCCCGGAGTCGATGATCCAGGTCTCAGCGGGATCCTGGACCGGGGTCACAAGATCACTAACGGTCACATGGCAGCAAGCAACGGACGCAGACGCGGCGGAAGGAGGTGCGAATCGAGACTGCCAATCGTCAAGCCAAGCAACGTCGTCCTGGGAGGGGGTAGCGGAGACTACGAGATGACAAGACAGACGAAGAAACAGGGCATGACTGTAACTGAGTCTCAGTCATGCAGGACTAGACAGGGGTGTCGGAAGTGATGCAACTCGCACTTCCTTGGGGAGGAGGCCGAGAGCGGCCAAGCTGGAGCGCGATGAACTGCTCCAAGTGGCGCTCGCGAGAGTATGGCCCGGGAGTGTAGACGGACTGCGGGGTGATGGCACCAGAGCCCGGGTAGAAGGAGGACTGTGCCGACGCCAACGGCTGCGGCGGTGGTGTCGGTGTGACTGGCGAAGCAAATGGAGTGGTGGAGCTGCTGGATGAGGCGGAGGAGTCACAGCAGGCAACAGTCATGGCGGCAGAGGCGAGACGACGCTCGCGCTGGCAACGCATGGTGGCGATGACGCGTGCCTCATCCATCGATAGAGGGCACGTGTACCACCCGTGCCCGGGCTGGCCACAGTTGTGGCAGACCGAGGTGCTAGCGCTGGACCCGGTTGACGACTGTTGCTGCTGCTGCTACTGACCTTTGCCTTTCTTGGTCGGACGCTTCTTCTTCCCCGACGATGATGAGGTAGCTGCGGCGGGGGAGGCGACAGCCACGGAGGCGACGGAAGGGGAGGCAACGGCCTCCGTGCGCTGGAGTCAGGACTCCAGACGAGCTTCCTCAATGCGGAGGAAGAGCTCGTATGCCCGGGGCAGGAGGGTGCCCTGGGCCACCATGGTGGAAAGAATGTCATGAGGGTAGTGGACGAAGATGTCCGAGTACGCTTCGGTGGCGTCACGCTTGATGGTGAGGAGCGCGGCCAAAGGGGGTGGGGCAGATTTCCCGAGGCAACGAAGGATGTCCTCCGCCCGCTGCCAGTAGGAGGTGACCGTCTCGGTCTCCCCCATGTGCAGGGAGTTGAACTCCCGAAGCAGGCGGCTAGTCTCAGCGTCACTGGACAGGCGATGGGGACGAGTGAGAACGTGCCACGCGGCTGCAAGGTCTGGGGTGGCGCCAGCGGTGAAGTCGCCTAAGAAGGGCTCGAGTGCGAGGCGGGAAGCCGGAGGGGCGACAGGGACAAGAGCCCGGACGGCACGACCAGCGTCATACAGCTGGTCGGCCAGGGTGGCGTCATATGGCAGGGTGTAGTATGCCCACAAGCCCTCACCCTGCGCCCAGATGTGGAAGCTGAGCTCCCAGCTCCGGAACTGCTCGCCGGCCTGAAGCGGCGGCGACGGCGTCTCAAAGTCCTCTTGCCCGCAGCTGGCACCCAGAGTGGGGCCAATGACGGAGGTCACTGTCTGCTGTTGCCGCAGAGTCTGTTGTTGCGCCGGGTATTGCATGGCAGCAGACACAACTGGGTTGGCACGCCCTGGAGGGAGAAAGGACGGAGGCGCATTAGGGGCAGACTGGGAAACTAACGGTTGCAGTGCCGCAAGTTGCTGCGTCATGGCGGCGAGCTGTTGCTGAAGAGCAACGAGGGGGTCAGGGTTATTGCCAACGACGTCAGAGGGCTGCTGGCGTCGCTGCTCCTCCTGTTGCTGGTGCTGCTACTGCTTCCGCTGTTGCCGCTGCTCTTGCTGCTGCTGCTGCTGCTGCTTCTCCTGTTGTTCCTGCTGCTCTTTTTGCTGCTGCTGCTGTTGCTCTTGTTGTTGTTGCTAGTGCTGCTACTGCTTCTGCTACTGCTCTTGCTATTGTTGCTGTTGCTGCTACTGCTGCAGCTGCTGCAAGAAAGGGGGGGTGGGGGTCCCCCCAACAGAGGAGGACCCCTCCCCAGTGGGGCTACCAGCCATGGTGTGATACCCTTTGTTTTGTTTGTTTGTTTTTTTTTTCTCTTTGGGTTTGCTGACGTGAGCAGTAGCGCCTTGCTGAGGGCGGTGGACGTTCTGCCCACCCTCAGGCTTGCTTCCCCCTTCCCTTGCCCCTTTCTTTGGGTTTTCCTTTTTTTCTTTCTTTTTTTGAGTTGATGACGTCAGCAGTGAAGTCAGCAGCGGGATGCTGACGCCAGCAGTGGTGGTTGTTGGGGCCACTGCTGTAGCTGCTATTGTTGCTGCAACTGCTGCTGTTGTTGCAGTTTTCTACTGCTGCTGCGGCTATTGCTGCAATTGGTGCTACTACTACTACTGCTGATGCTGCTGCTGCTGCTACTGCTGCTGCTCCTGCTGCTGCTACTGCTGCTATTGTTGTTGTTGCCGCTGCTGTTGCTACTAGTGCTGCTAGTGCTGCTGCTTTGGCTGCAATTGTAGCAACATTTGCTGCTGCTACGGGCTCCTGCGGCTGCTAGGGCTGTTGCAGCAGTAAAGGCAGTTGCTGCAGCAGCGGCGACAAAGCAGGTAGGATGGGGGATTTTTTTCTTCTTCCTTGTCTGTCACAGCGGGCAGCCGCCCGCTGTCAGCTGCGAGCAGCTGGCTACTGCTCGCTGGCAGCGAGCTGTTGCTCGCTGGCAGCGGGCAGCGAGCTGCTGCTCCCTGGCAGCGGGTAGCGAGCTGCAGCTCGCTGGCAGCGAGATGCTACTCGCTGGTAGCAGTGGGCTGTTGCTCGCTTCTTGCTCACTACGGGCAGCGAGTAGTAGCAGCAGTTGATGCTGGCAGCTGATCGCTGCAGCAGCTGCTGTGGCTGGCTACTGCTGCTGCACGCTGCTGTAGCTGCTGCTTGCCGCTGCTGCTGCTCGCTGCTGTTGCGGGCTGCTGCTACTATGAGCTGCTGCTGTAGGCTGTTGCTGTTGCAGGCTGCTGCTGCTGTAGGCTTCTGCGAGCTGTTGCTTCTGCCTCCTGCTGTTGCTGCACGCAATTGCTGCTGGCTGCTACTACCACCGCTTGCTGACGTTGCCTGTGGCTGCTGCTACTGCAAGCTGCTGTTGCTGCGTGCTGGTGCAAGTCACTGCACCTAGGTGACGTTGCCGCGTGCGTTGTCGCCCACAGGTGTTGGACACGGCCTGCCGCTCACCTCCTCGAGTCACGTGTGGGGGTCAGTGCTGCTGAAAAAATTTCGGTAGCATTTCCCCTAGCCCAGTGGCAGTGGGAAAAAATCTGACTCCGCCACCAGGCGGGTCAATGCTGCCGGAGAAAATCCGGCAGCATTTCCCCTACATTGGCGCGTATGGGGGTCCGCCGGCGTTGTCTGACACCTGTACGCCAACCTTCTGCTGCTGCTGCTATGCTCTGGCTCTGATACCAAGCTGGAAACCTAGGCAGCAGGTTGGGACAGCATGCATTGTTGATGCATCGTGCGGGCTTCCACGCTCGTCGCTTAAGTCTGCTGCTCCCTCAGTCTGCTGCTCTAGAGACGAAGTCTGGAAGCTCTGGGTTTGTTACTCAGAAGTGCGCGCGCCAGTGTTAGCGCCAGAAAGCAGCTGAAAACTGGAAGTAATTGATAAGCAATAAAGAATGAGCAACAATGGAGAACCCCTCCAAGTTCTAGGCCCCCCCCACTAGTGTAAAAGTTGTTACTCAGCTAACCAGCCAATCAGAAAATAGTGCTAGACCTGTTTTCTGGCAGACAGGGTTTTCTCGGTGAGCCCTGCCCAAGACAGCCCAAGACCTGAGCGTCGTCTGTTTTGCCTGAAAACTGGACCATACCATAATACTGACGCTGCAAATGCAGTCGTGCGGTCAGAATCAGCTAGAAAAATAGCTAAAAACGTTATGGCTGCACGAACCCAAGCAGTGCCTATGACAGTCAACGATGCCAAACAGGGCCATACAACAGAAGACATGGACCCTAGGCATCGCATTATGCTGCAGACGCAATGCCACAGCCAGACACAGTGCTAGGTGCATGCAGACTGCATCCGTAGTGGCAGTGACTGCCGGCGGCCCGACCACCGAGGAGGCCTGCCGATGGAGCTGAGTGCATTGCCAGAGGGAGGTTCCTCTTGCGACTGGTGAGTGGGTCTCAGCGTGCGTCGGCTCCACCGAGCAATACTCTAGCGGCGTCAAGTCTCGCCGTCAGTCATCTGCACGCCAATGTACACAAGCCGGGAGGTCACAACAGAGTACAATGAGAGATGCACAAAAACCAACAACAGGTGGAGCAGCTACCTGTACCAGTAACAGGATTCGGAAGCAGCCATCAATAGCCAGCAACAGCAGCCAGGAACAGTTGCAACTGCACGCAGCCCACTGCTCGCCGCGAGTAGCAAGCTCACTGCTCGCAGCTCGCTGCTTACAGTGAGTAGCGAGCTCCCTGTGACAAACAATTGCAAAGAAAAAAAAAACGGGAACACAAAAAAATCCCCCATCCCACACGTGGCCCTCCAGCGGCTGCAACCGCCGCCACAGCCACTGCAGCAGCCACAACAGTCGTAGGAGTACATAGCATCTTAGCAGTAGCAGTAGTAGCAGCACTAGCAGCAACAGCAGCAACAACAGCAACAGAATCTACTGTTACAACAACAGCCAGAGCAGCAGTAGCAGCTGTAGCAGTAGCAGCATTAGCAGCAACAGCAGCAACAACAGCAACAGAATCTACTGTTACAACAACAGCCAGAGCAGCAGTAGCAGCTGTAGCAGTAGCAGCATTAGCAGCTGCAGTAGTAGTAGCAGCCGCTGCTGCACCAACAGTTGTTGCGGCAGCAGTAGTAGCAGCTGTTGTAATAGCGGACCAATAGTAGCAACAGTAGCAGCAGCAGTAGTAGCAGTTGCAGTAACAACAATAGCTGCCCTGTAGTCGACATAGCAACGGCTCCAACAACAGCCGCTGCTAACATCAGCAGTCCTCAGCTGACGTCACTGCTGCGTCACTGCTGACATCATTAATAGACACAAAAAGAAGGAGAAGAAATTCTATAGCAGCAACCGTATAGACAACACAGCAGTAGCTTTTGACGTCAACCATCCTAGGCTGACGTCACTGCCGACATCAGCACCACACCAAAAAAAAGCAAGGGGCAGCAAAACCCACCATGGCTGACAGCCCTCGTGGGGAGGGGTCCTCCTCTGTTGGGGGGACCCCCAGTCCCCCTTTCTTATAGCAGCTGTAGCAGCTGTAGTAACAACAGCAGCAACAACAGCAACAGTAGTAGCAGTAGTAGTAGCAGCAATAGCAATAGTAGAAATAGCAGCAAAAACGACAGCAGTAGCAACAGTCCACAGGCTTTGTCGCTGGCGCCTCTGACCCCTTGGTCGCCATTCAACAACAGTTTGCCACACTAACGCAGAATCTTGCAGCATTGTAGCTGTTGGCATAACAGACTCACACCAGTGCCCTGCCGCGTTTCCTTCCTCCTCGGCACACCAGCCCCGCTATGTCTGCTGCCACGTATTACCTGGCGCATTAGCAAACTGAGCGCTAGCGACACATAGTGACTTCAGTCCTTGGCCCCACTCTAGGTGCCGGCCGCAGGCCAAAGGACTTTGAGACCCCACCCCCGTCGCTTTAGGTCGGTGAGGAGTTCCGGAGCTGGGAACTCAGCTTTCGTATCTGGCTACAGGGTGAGGGTTTGTGGGCATACTACACTCTTCCGTACGACTCCACCTAGGCCAACCAGATGTATGACGCTGGTCTAGTCGTACGTGCCCTCGTCCCAAGCGCTCCTCTGGAATCACGCCTAGCCTTAGAGCCCTTCCTCGGTGACATCATCGCTGGTGGAACCCTAGACCCTACAGCCGCATGACACATCCTCACCAGTCCCCATCGCCTATCCAGCGAGGCTGAGACCAGTTGTCAGCTACGTGAGTTCAGCTCCCTGCACATGGGGGAGACCGAGACGATCACCTCTTACTGGCAATGGGCTGAGTACATCCTTCGTCGCCTAGGCACCTCTGCTCCACCCCGTCTGTCCGCGCTCCTCACCATCAAGCGCAGTGCCACCAAAGTGTATGCCAAAGTTTTCGTCCACTACACCCAGGTTGTCCTTTCCACCATGGCGGCCCAAGGCACCCTCATGCCCTAGGCATACGAGCTCTTTCTCAGGATTGAGGAGGCTCGTCTGGAGTCCTGCATCCAGTGCACAAATGGGCTCGCCTCCCCTGTCATCGCCTCCGTGGCCGTCGCTTCCCCCGCAGCAGCTGCATCCACCGGCTCCTCGTTGTCGGCGAAGAAGCGTAGGAGCAAGAAGGGCAAGGGCCCGCAGCAGTAGCAACGGGAGCAACCGACCGGGTCTAGTGGTGGTGGCTCGGTCTGCCACAACTGTGGCCAGCCAGGGCACGGGTGGTACATGTGCCCGTTACAGACAGACAAGGCGTGCATCATCGCCACCATGTGTTGCCAGCGTGAGCGCCGTCTCGCCTCTGCCACCGTAGCTGTCGTTGACCCTAACGCCTCCACCGCGTCCAGCAGCTCCACTCCTCCGACAACCACATCGGTCTTGCCATCGCCAGCTTTGCAACAAAATCGTCCGCAGCCATCGGTGCCTTTTTTTCCATCTCTTGTGCAGTCCCTCTTCTATCCGGGCTCCGGGGCTGTCACTCTGCACTCCGTCTATACTCCCGGACCATCCACCCATGAGCATCAGCTCGGGCAATTCATCGCTCTCCAGCTCGGCCTGCCTCGCCCTCCGCCCCAAGGAAGTGCGAGTTGCATCACCTCCTACCCGTCTTCCGTGCCCTGCATGACTGAGACTGAGCTGCGGTCGTGTCCTTCCTCATCCGCCTTGTCATCTCCCGTGCTAGCCGCGCGACATCGCGTGGCTTGATGATTGGCAGTCTCAGTTCGCACCACCGTCCACCGCATCCGCGTCTCTTGCTTGCTGCCATGTGATTGTTAGTGATTTGGCGACACCGGTCCAGGACCCTGCCGAGACCTGGATCATCAACTGGGCCACACATCACATGACCGCCTCTTGTGAGGCTTTTAGTGTGCTTGGTCCTGTTGGCGATGTGACTAGTGTCCGGAAGGACTCCGAACAAGTGTTACCTATCTGCGGCATCAGTGTTGTTTGTTTCTGTGGTCCTACCGAAGATGTCTTCGTGACCAACTTCCTCTCTGTCCCCAGTCTNCGGTCCAGGACCCTGCCGAGACCTGGATCATCAACTGGGCCACACATCACATGACCGCCTCTTGTGAGGCTTTTAGTGTGCTTGGTCCTGTTGGCGATGTGACTAGTGTCCGGAAGGACTCCGAACAAGTGTTACCTATCTGCGGCATCAGTGTTGTTTGTTTCTGTGGTCCTACCGAAGATGTCTTCGTGACCAACTTCCTCTCTGTCCCCAGTCTTGAGCTCAACATTGTGTCTGTCACTGCCCTTGACCGTATGAGCGTGGACGTTCTACACTCGCGTGGCGTTTGCACTGTGTAGTTGCATCCGTCCGGTCTTGTCGTTCTGCACGCCACCGCTCGTGGCAATATGTGGCACGTACCTCCTCTGTCCTTCCCTCCCTTCGTCCCCTCTCCATCCGCACCGACAGGCCATGTCTTTGTCACCAGTAAATTCTCACCGCAACACACACATCTCTTGCACCGCCGCCTTTGCGACGACCACTGTGTTGTAGACGATAGCATGCTCCGCACCCAGCCGGCCAAGGGTCTAGACTCGGACTCTTTCCCTTGGCCGTGCCCCACAGGGTGCATTGATTGCGCCTAGGGCAAGATGCACTGGTCCACCTACCCTCAGTCATTCTCTCGTGTGTCCGTCCCTTTGGATCTCGTCCATTCCGATGTCATGGGTCCTCTCCCTACCGAGTCCGTCGGGGAGCATGGCTGTTATGTCCTCACCCTCATTGACGACTACTCTTGCTACTGCTGGGCCTTCTGCCTTCGGCACAAGAGTGATGTTACTCTATCCATTAGTGGCTGGCTTGTCCGTGCGGAGCGCGAGTGTGGTGGGCCTCTCCGCCACTTTCGCTCCGATCGCGGTGGCGAGTACATGGGAGAGACCACGACTTTTCTAGCCTCCCGCGGTATCCACCACGAGACATCTGCACCTTACACACCGGCCCAGAACGGCGTCTCTGAGTGGTAGAACTGTACCATGGCTGACACCGACCGCACCATGCGAGTCGAGTTATGCCTCTCCTATGGCTTCTATTTCGAAGCCATGGCCTACATGATGTGGGTCTGGAATCGGATTCTCCACGGACCCCTTCCCCGTCAGTCTACGCCGTACCAGCACAAATGCGGTCAACGCGTTGACCTCTGTTTGGCTCGTGTCTGGGGCTGTGTGGCCATTGTGTGGCTGCCCGCCCCGCACCAAGGCGGCGAGCTTGCCCCTCGTGGGCATCCTTGCACCTTCCTCGATGTCTCCCGTTAGTCCAAAGCCTGGCACTTCTGGGATCCCTCCAGGCACTACATCATCGAGTCCCGCAATGCCCTCTTCTTTGAGGAGCTATTTCCTCGCGACCTCGTTCACTCCGGCTCGTCGATGTCCCTCCCATCACTGGGGGGAGTGGTGAGTCCGTCCCCCGTCCTGCCACTTACGGGTGGTACATCACATGGTCCCTCCGAGCCGATAGCCCAAGTCGCGTCCACTAGCTCCCCCGGGCCGGCAGCCCCGGTTGCGTCCACTGGCCCCTCCGGGTTTACGGCCCCAGTCGCGTCGGATGGCCCCTCCGGGCCAATAGCCCCAACGCCTCCAATGGCCCCTTTGGGCCGGTATCACCATTCGCGTCCGTTGGCCCCTCCGCTCCGGCACCCCCGTCCGCATCTGCTGGTTCCTCCAGGCCGACAGATCCGTCCGCATCCACTGGTTCCTCCGGGTTGGCAGCTCTTGTCGAATCCGCTGGTCCCTCCGGGCCGGCAGCTCCAGTCGCGTCCGCTGGTCCCTCTAGACCGGTACCTCCAGCCGCGTCCGCTGGTCCCATCAAGCCGGCAGCCCCTGTCGAGTCTGCTGGCCCCTCCGCGCCGGCAGCCTATTTGTTGGTCCTTCCGAGCCAGCAGACCTGTCCGCGTGCGTTGGTCCGTTCGTACCAGCGCCGTCTGCCCCCGCTGGCACCTTGGACTCGGTGCCATCTACTGCCCGACCGTGCTACACGAGTGGCCTAGGCGGGAGCCTCCGACCCAGGCCATCCGTGAGTCCGCAGACCGCCACACTGCGCATTGTGGCTCCTAAGCCCCCCTTCGCCCCACATGTCCCTCCCACTCCTATGAAAATGAGTGGGGACCCTGGCACCAAGGTCCGCGGCCTAACCACTTCAGCCATCATTGCAGACCTCCACCCAGGATTTGCACTGGGCTACGTCATGCTCCATCAGGAGCATCGGCATGTTGTCATGGTTGCACTCACTCGCGTCCCACCTGGAGCTCGAGATGCACACGCCCTCGTAGTCTGCTCCACGGCACGCCCGGAGGACCAAGCCACCCTATGGGAGGCTCGAGCCTCCCTCGAGGCCGCACATCGGGATGCTGCCTGCGCCGACGAGCTCGCAGCGATCCGGCAGCCTCACGTGTATGACTTCGTCAATCTCCCTCCTGATCGGAAGGCCATTGGTGCCAAATGGGTCTTCCGGCATAAATGGAAGCCGGACGGGTCCTTGGACAAGTACAAGACCCGCCTCAGAGCCAACGGGTTTGCTCAGGTCCCTAGTGTTGATTACGGCCAGATCTTCACCCCAGTTGGCTGATTCCCCACTAGCCGGGCACTCTTCAGCCTGATTGCCGAGCACAGGTTGGAGCTGCATCGGATGGACGTGAGCAACTCTTTCCTCCATGGCTTGCTGGAGGGTGAGGAGCTCTACATGGTACAGCCTCTAGGCTTCGACAACGCCACTAGGAAGGTCTGGTGGCTGCAAAAGGCCCTCTATGGACTGAAGCATTCGCCTCGGTGCTTGAACAAGGAGATTAGTCGCACACTCCTCGGCGGTGGCCTCCTACATAGTACTTCTGACCCCGCACTGTTCATCACCCCGCGAGGCCAGACCTTTACCATTGCCCTGGTCTACATCGACGATCTCCTCATTACGTCGCCAGACGTGGCTGCCATCCAGCTCATCATGGACCTGCTGCACACCGCCTACCAGATGAAGGATCTTGGGTCTGCCCGAGTCTTCCTGGGCATGGAGCTCGATCATGATCACTCCTAGGGCATCCTGCACGTCCATCAGGCCGCCTATGTACAAACTCTTTCTTATCGCTTTGCCGAGCGCATCTTTACCCATGTCACCCGATGGCCAGGTGAAGCTAAAGAACTCTGATTCAGCCATTGTGGGGGAGCCACTTGACGTGACCACGTAGCCCACCGTCGTCTCGACTCCACGGCGAGGTCTCATGTTTCACCGACAGCCGTCTGTTGCCGCGGTGGACTACACCTACAGTGACTGGGCCAGCAGTCAGGACGGCAAGAGCCGCACATGTTGGATCTTTTTGATTGGCGGCACGGTTGTGTCTTGGCGTAGTGGCAAGCAAGGGTGTATTGCACGCAGCACTCCTGAGGCTGAGTATGTAGCCCTTGGCTCAGGAACACGTCAGAGCGTGTGGTTGCGTCGCTTGTTTTCCGTTGCGTCAATCCGTCACATCCATCACGTTGCATTGTGACAATGAGAGTGCCATGGCCATCGCCAACAATGACATCATGCATCACACATGCACAAAGCACATCAATGTTGAGTATCACTATGTGCGTTCGTTGTTACATGGCGGCATCGTCAGCATTGTGTGCGTTGAGACAGCACGACAGCTAGCTGACTTCTTGACCAAGGCATTGAAGCGCGACTCGTTCAAGAAGGCTGCGGGTTTGGTCGGCATGCGTCCGTGAGTTGCCCTCTTTGTCTTGGCCTACGTCTTTATGTGCCCTGGGGGAGTCTGTCTATTGAATTTGTCGCCGCCCGTCCATGTGCAGTGCGCTTGTGAGTCATGGGTGAGTGTTGTTTTTTTTTCGCATCTCTCATTGTGGTCTGTTGTGTCCTCCCGGCTTGTGTACATTGGCGTGCAGACGACTGATGGCGAGACTCGACGCTGCTGGAGAGTCATTCGAGGGAGCCAATGCACGCTGAGGCCTACACATAGTTTGTTGGAGCCTCCTCCCTGCGGCGACGTGCTCAGCTCCATCGGCAGGCCTCATCGGCGGTCGGGCCGCCGGCGGTCTCTGCCACCACACATAATGTTTGCATGCGTCCTGCGTTGGATCTAGCTGTACCATTGCGTTTGCAGCGTCATGTTGTGCTTAGGGTCCAAGGCTCATGTTAGCGCGGCACTGTTTGGCACCATGGACTATCATAGGCACTGCCTGAGTTCGGGCAGTCATAACTCCTCGCTGCTATTTTTCTAGCTGTTTCTGACCGCACGACTGCGTTTGCAGGTTCCGTATTATGATATGGTCCAATTTTCAGGCCAAACTGACGACGCCCGGGTTTTAGGCTGTAGGCCATCTAGCAGGGCTCACCGAGAAAGCCCTGCCTGCCAGAAAATAGTTATGTTTTCCGATTGGATGGTTAGCTAAGTAACAAGCTCTATAGAGCGGGGGGGGGAGCTAGAACTTGGACTGGTCTCCCATGGTTGTTCATTCTTCATTCCTAATCAGTCACTTTCAGTTTTCAGCTGATTTTTGGCGCTAACACTGGCGCGCGCACTTCTGATTAACAAACCCAGAGCACTCAGACTTAGACTCTAGAGCGGCAGACTGAGGGGCCAGCAGACTGAGCAATGAGTGTGGAAGCGCGCATGCTACTTCAATAATGTTACTGCCCCAACATGCACTTTAGCAGTTTCTAGCTACCAAGCAAGATCCCGTGCTTTACTAACACCCAGAAACCTGGAAGGTAAATCGGGGTGTGGTTTGACTAGGGGTTGCATGTTACAAGAGAGCCAGGAGAGGGGTGCGTGTTAGGAAAGAAAAAAGGATGAGTGTTTCCGGTCGATCTAAAAAACGTGCTTTTCCGTTCGATCTCAATCAAGAGGTCGATCCCACAAACAAATTTGTCTCGGTGCGTCAAGAAGTCAACCTAAAGGTCGTGATATTCCTGTCGTAAATTTGCGAGAATGCTCAAAGTTCTCAGAAGATTTGGTCAGATTCAGTGGAGGCGAGGGCAGTTGGCTGGTTTGCCCTCGACTGTCGAGTGAACATCGAGGTTCCACGACGCTGAGGGCTTTTTTCTTAACAACAGGAATGACCACTTGGAAAGACAAGGGATTCCTATACACTTGGTATGTAGCACTTACCCCCTTTTAGCCGCGATGTCCGAGCGCGCGTATGGATGTGACCAAGTGACGGCAGTAATAGCCGCCGATTAGGCGACCGACGTCTCGGAGGTTGTCGTAGGGTTCCCAGATGTTGTGCGTGGCGTCATAACTATGCAACTTGACAAGGTATTCTACCATTTTGCCTCATCGGCGATGAGTGAGAATGTCCTCGATGGCGTACTCTGTATCCTTGTCCACTTGAACCGGAGGAGGGGAGGGGGCATCCTTGCCGGGGAAGTTCTCTTCGGGGTTCTGGTAGTGCTTAAGTCTACTGATATAGAATAACGGATGAGCGTGCACAGTGTCGGGGAGTTTGATTCGCGCAACCACAGGGGATTGCATGCGCTCAATCTCAAACGGTCCCAACCATCGAGGTTTGAGCTTTGAACAGTCGGCTTCACGGCGTTTGATGTTGGCAGGTTTGAGAAGGACTTTGTCTCTAGCGGCAAAAACGTCATGGCTACGATGTTAGTCAGCTACTTGATTCATCACTGTCTATGTCTTCGCGAGGATTTCCTGTGTTTCCTCCCAGATGGTGGAGAAGTCTTGGTATTGGACGTCAACCATGGGAATTTGTGTGTGATTGCGTAGTCCAGCTGGTATGGTGAGAAGTTTGCCATACACCACCGTGGCAACTGCTGAATTACATGTGATTTTTGCGGTTGGGAGTTTTTGTGTCCAATCTGTCCCGTGAGGTTCGCATAATGTTCGGAGAAGCTGTTCCAACGTCTGAATGGCCCGCTCGGTTTGGTTGTCAATTAGAGGATGAAATGTTGTCGAAAGTTGAATTTTTCTCACGTAGCGAGTCATCAATTCATGCCAAAAATGGCTAGTGAATCGACCGTCTCTATTGCTTGTGATGGTTCTCGGTATGATGTGTAGTCACATGATGTTGTTTAGAAACAACAATGATGTTCCTTCAGCGCCGACGGTGGTTGTTGTTGGAATGAAGTGAGACATTTTGGAAAACCTATCGACTACCACGACGATTTCATCATATTCCTTAGGTGTGACTGGTAATCCCGTGATGAAGTTCATGGAGATATCAACCCATGGTTCCGTTAGAATAGGGAATGGTTGCAGAAGTCCGGGTGGCCATGTGTGACGGGATTTTTGTTGGTAACATGTGTCACAGGATTTGCAGAAGTTGGCCACATCGGATTGCATCTTGTCCCACCATTAGTCTCTTGCCAGCTTTTTCAGCGTTGTGTCCTCTTCGAAGTATCCACCCTGCCTCGTGTCATGGCATTCTTTGAGCATCATACGGCAAAGTTCGTTGTTCGGGAGAACGACCTCCTGGCGAGTCAATCGTCGTCGCCATTAGGGTGCGTTGTACAAAACTTTTGCCTTGTCATTTCCGTCATGCTGGTCGTAGCCTCGTGTGAACAGTCGCTTGAGATACAGGTCTCGCTGCAACTGTGCCGTTTCCACCTCAGTTGTTAAATGTAGTCAGTGGCTGAGTGCATCCGCCGGATTGATTTTGCCTGGCCGGTACTCGATATTGTGGTCGAACCCGGATTCAAGGAACTCCATCCATCGGGTTTGACATCGACTGAGGTCGACTGCATCTTGAGATATTTGAACGCATGGTGGTCGGTGTGCACAATGCATCAGCGGCACACTAGGTACCACTGCCATGTCTTAAATGCATGTAGGACCGCCAACAAAGAATTTCTTTCTTGTGTACGACGTAGTTGAGTTCTGGTCCTCGCAGTTTTTCAGACATGTATGCGAGCGATTGCTCGCCGCTGCCATGGTCTTGTAGGAGGACTGCGCCGATGGCTCAGTCTGACGCATTTGTAGCCATGACATAGTCAACTGTTGGATTGGTTGATTGTAGAGCTGGCGCTGAGGTCAGAGCGTTGCGCAAATCGGTAAATGCTTCTTGTTCTCTGTCTCCCCACTGCCACTTACTTTCCTTTCAAGTGAGGTCGAAGAGAGGCGCTGACACTCGGGCATAATCCCGTGCAAAGCGTTGGTAGTAATTGCAGAAGCCAACAAAAACTTGAACGTCTCAAACGTTGGTCGGTGTTGACCAATCAGCGATTGCTGCCAATTTTTTCGGATCCATGGTGATCCTTCCACCATTGATGACATGACCCAAAAACTCGTTCAAACGACAAACGAAGTCACACTTCGACAGCTTTCAAAGTTTTCTCTCTTTATAAAACACTGATATGTTTTTCAAGATGTCCATTGTTCTCCTCCGGGATGGGACTATACACTAGAATGTCATCGAGATACACCACGACAAAATCGTCGAGGTATGGGCGGGAGATGTTGTTCATTACTTCCATGAACGTCCTTGGGGCATTCTTAAGATTGAATAGAATTACTGTGAACTCAAAATTCCTGTAGTGAGTTCGGAACATAGTCTTCTCGATATCGGCATTAACCACGCATTTTTTGTGATAACCGCTGTGCAAGTCGATCTTGGTAAAAATATGACCCCCTCACGGTATGTCAAGAAGCTCGTCAACTCGGGGAAGAGGGTAGCAGTTCTTGATGGTAGCGTCATTCAACACACGATAGTCCACGCACATCCGCATCTCACCAGTTTTCTTCTTTACAAACAGTACCGGTGTGGCTTATGGTGACGTGGATGGGCGGATGAACCCCTGACCGAGCATGTTGTCAAGCCGCTTCTTCATATCGATTAGTTTGTGATCGCTCATCCGATAAGCCCCTCAAACAATGGGTTGCCTCTCCTGCTTCACATCGATACAATGGTCAATGTCTTGTTGAGATGGTAGGTTTCTTGAGAGTTTGTCGGGGAAGACGTTCGTAAAATCTTGGATGAGAGGTGCGAATTCTTCAGGTATCATCACATATTTTGTTGATGCTGATGAGGCTAATGAGGCCGATTAGTGATTTACTGCCGCTTCTGCTTATTCCATTGGTTTGAGGTGCACAAGCCATGCACGAGCTCCTTGTCGGATGTAGTGTTTGGCCACATTGAGCGGTATGGGATGTACGGGTTATCTCTATTCAGCTATCGTGGCTTCCTTTGCTCCTTCCACCCAACACGCATAAGTTGTCCTCTTTCATCCAACACACATAAGTTGTCGCTTGGTGCCGTCGATCTCCACGTAGACGTCGTCACTGTTCCAGTCAATCTACGAATTGAGCAAGTACAGGAAATCTCACCCGAGAATGACTTTGTGATCACTCATTGCACAAGTCCTCTAGACCGTCTCATCTCATAGATCTCCCACCTGTAGTTGTAGTGGTTCTCGGAGTCTCTGTATTCGCAATCTCCCAATGACGGTTTTTCCTTCAAACACCCCTAGTTGGGTCTGAAAACCCAGCTTGCGAACCATGTCATTGCTTACAAAGTTGTGCAAATCTCCTTCATCCAATAGTGCCAGTACCGTTATGCGACTCGTGCATCCTCGAGGCTGGACTTTTTTACCTCAGAAACCCTTTGCGACAATGTAGGCGATTGAGATGGGCAATCGTTTGGCACAGATTGCTCCGTGCGAACAAATGTTGCGCCTTTAACTCTTGCCGTTTGCCGTTCCCCGAATCATTTCTCTGCAAATTTTCCCCTCTTTTTGGTTTGCTTCCTATAATGAGAGTTGCGAGCGATGTGACCAACTTTTTCGCAGTTGTAGCATGTGCGCGAATCTCTTTGGTTGACGGCATCCACTTCCATTGGAGTCCAGAAGCCTTTTGATGAGCCTTTTCTTTTTCCACGATAGCTGTGATTGGGAGGTTTTCCAGCCATAGGATTCTTGGAACCGAGCATTGTAATCGGCGTTGTCGGTCATTTCTGCTACTACGATCAGCCGCGACAAGTCGGTTTGGATGCCAAAAATGGCAAGAGCTTGCCCGATGTCTCGCTTGAGGCTGCTGTTGTGAAAATAGAGTTTTTCAAAGCGATATCTACACCAGTGATGATCTTGCCGAATCTTCACGTGAAGCTGACGAAGGCGTTGGAGTTTGTAGCATGCGTCAGATGCGATATGTTTAGTCATCCAAATTGTGCGAGCATCGCGCATGAGAATTTGTTCTAGTCGGTTAGTGGCGTGAGCGCAACTTGCCATTGTGGGTTCATCTACTCCAAGGATAGAACGCCTAAGTTTGGTGTTATGAGACGGGCATCGTTGGCCGTTGATGATGCTCCGTCGATTTCCTGTTGCCGTTGGATGGTCTTTTAGACAGACAACCAACTTAGTGCCATGCCACGCAGAAGCGCGACCGCAAGGTCAATCTTTTTTTGTTTTTCATTGACCCCATCACTAGTGAAGTATACCTCCAAAATCGTCAGCCACATCCAAACCGTCGGTCCCTAAGAGCTTGAAGGATTGAATGGTTCTGGTGGGGTGGGACGAGTTTTGAGTTCGCTCGAGAGTTGGGAATTCCTCTCGACATGCACCACTTCATGTGCGCTTGCATTGCAAAGAGCCTCCATTTAAGTGTTGAGTTGTTGGAGCATATGGCTGTCAATCTCCTTGAACGCGGTGATTCAATTTGCCACTTCTGTGTTGATCCGCGCATGTAATCCAGTGCCACCTGTTGTTCCTGCTGTCAATGCTGAGGCTTTCATTAGGGACGGCTGGCTTACCGCCGTTTGGTCCGGGCCCGAATTGGTTGTCGAAGTTGTATGGGTTGATCCAGCTATTGCGTAGTCTGCCACGCCAGCATTCACGGCCACTTCAAGGTTTGCATGCATAGGCACGTTGTGCTCCTCCATTGCCAAATTTGTCGCTGAAGACCCGTTGTTGGTCGTTGGTTGCGCGCGCTAGCCTTACGTCATAGCCGCAACGTCTGCAATGTCTTGACATGTGAGATGCGTTCGCGACTTGTGCAAGGTAGCCTTCCAAAGGAGTTTAGTAGTCGGATGCCTCTCCAGCACCGCCGTGCTCTGGTACCAAGTGTCATGCCGAACGATGCGTAGATGGTGAAAAGGTAGAAGTTGCGAGGCAGAACACAATTTAGAATTTGGGACACTTGAGCAATCTATAGTTAGTAGTAAGTGTACTTTGATGACAAGTGTCAAAATGTTTAGACATATGTATACAAGTTTCGAGTTACGAATGAGACAAAGTCGAGGTCGTTGGGTCGATTTTCGAGCGACGCGTGTGGAGTCGCGTCGTAAGTGGTCAAATTCGAGAAGGTCCGCCGAGAAATCGGGGTACTTCGAGAATCAACGATGAATATGCAAAATGCATCGTCATAAATCCAGATTCGTCTCGGTGCGTCAAGAAGTCGAACGAAAGGTCGTGATGTTTCTTTCCTAGGTTTGCGAGAGTCGTTAGAGTTGTTAGAAGGTTGGGAAAGATTCACTGGAGGCGGGTACAATCGGCCAGTCTGCCCTCGACCGTCACAATTATCATCAAGATCCTGCAACAAGGTGGGCTGTTTTTTTAAATAAAGAAATGCCCACTCGGAAAGATAAGGGGCTCATGTGTCAGGAATTCTTTCCCGGCGTTCCCTGAACTACCTAAGTGTCCACGGCTACTTAGTGCAAAAAGAATTCCAAGGGAGGTGTGTGCTTTGGGTCGCCACAACACCGAGGGAGTAGAATTCTGGCAGAATACAGATTGCGGAAACTGAAAAGGGTTGCGAATCATTAATGTTTAGTTATTTTGGTGAGATTACATCAGATTCTTATAGCCTGTGATCTGAGCTTTCCAACGCATCCAAGCACGCCCAATGTGGAGCAGTATAGCCCCTGCTACACCCATCCACGCAACCCTTGGTGGAGCCGCCTTTGGTTGCCGCAGACGCGAGTCGTCTCCGACACGAGCCGACGACGGCTCGAAGCGCTTTTCTTTGATTGACAAGTCAAAGGGCGGCTTGCCCTGGTCCAGGGGACCTCCCTGGTCGCTTCCTCTAGGGCCTTGGGGTCTATGGAGCCAGTTGGAGCTGAACACGGACCACCGGCGGTGGAGTATCCCGTCACCCTGGACGGGTACCAGATTCCACCAGCCGCACCACCCGAACTTTGGGTAGGGCTACCTCTCTGAATTCTCAACCAAATTGAGCAACTGAAAGCTCGAAATCACATGGCGAAATCCAAGAAGTCCAAATCTGCAATCATATTGGACATCCAACCACTTTCTAGTGGTCGGACCAGGAAAATGGCAAACGGCATCCATGGCAGGGGCACTTTTTAACAATCTCCCCCGTGCACCTTCCATGCCGGATGCCTCATGCTCACTCTTTACTCGTCCGCTCCTGCGCCTTCAAGCCCTTCACAGCTTTTCAACCCAAGCCCTGTAAGGCTGATGACATGCCGATCCTAGGGCTGTGTCTTGGTTAAGCAATCTGCGAGCATGTGCTTTGTGCTGCAATGCTGCAGCACAACCTGTCCCTTCTCCACCATGTCGCGCGCGTAGTGGTAGCGCACGTCGATGTGCTGCGTCCTTCTGTGCTGCGTCGGGTTGTTGGTCAGCGATATGGAGCCGGTGTTGTCCTCTTGAACCACTGTAGGCTCCTGCTGCGGCACGCCTAGCTCCCCCAGCAATCTGCGGAGCCACACCACTTCCTTGACTGCCTCGGCCAGAGCGACGTACTCCGCCTCCACTGTGGAGGTGGCAACGCAGTCCTGCTTCCTGCTGCACCACGAGACCGCTGCACCTGCGAGGAAGAACACGTAGCCTGAAGTGGACTTCCTCTTGTCCACATCGCCGGCGTAGTCCGCGTCAGTGTAGCAGACCAGCCGCAAGGGGTCTGACCTCCCCTTTCCGTCGTACTTCAGGCGCGCATGCCGCGTTGCCTGCAAGCACCGGAGGATGCGCTTCGCCGCCTGCCAATGTAGTGGCCCAGGGTTGGCCACATACCTGCTCACCTGACCCACCGCGTAGGCCAAGTCTGGCCGAGTTGCCACCATGGCATACATGAGGCTGCCCACCACACATTGGTAGGGCACCTCCGCCATGTCCTCCTTCTCCTCTTTACTTTGCGGCGCCATCGCCGCACCCAGCTCACAGCTTGTGGAGACCGGACTGCCCACTGGTTTGCAGTCCTCCATGCCGTACCGCTTCAGCACCTCGGCCACGTACTTGGCCTGCCCCAACTCAAGCGTGCGCGTCCTCTGGTTCCGCGTGATGCTCACCCCGAGGTAGTACTCTAGCTCCTCCATGTCCGTCAACTTAAATCTGCTGCTCAACTGCTCCTTGAGCTATTGCAAAGCCGCCAAATCTGATGAACACAAGATCAGGTCGTCCACGTAGAGTGCGACAATCTGATGGAGTCCCTTGCTATGCCGCACGTACACGCTGTGGTCTGACTCACAGCGCTTGAAGCCGAGCTCCGCCATGTAGCCATCCATCTCTTGGTACCAGCACATGGGTGCCTGTTTTAGCCCGTACAAGGCCTTCCGCAACTTGCACACCTTGCCCTCTGGTGCATCCACCCCCTCCGGCACCTCAAGGTAGATCTCCTTGTTGATGATGCCATTTAGGAATGCCGTCTTGACATCCATTTGGTGGATATCCATGTCCTTTGTGGCTGCCACCGCGAGGATTGTCCAGATGCTTGTGAACTTGGCGACGGGTGCGAACGTCTCATCGTAGTGTTCGCCTTTTCACTGCGCGTACCCCTTTGCCACTAGCCGCGCCTTGTATTTCTCCACCTTGCTGTCCTTGGTGAGCTTCACCTTGAACACCCACTTGGAGCTGATCACCTTGGCCCCCTCAAGCTGATCCACCAACGCCCAAGTGTCGTTCTCAGCAAGAGACGCAAGTTCAGATTTTATTGCTTCGTCCCACTGCTGCCCGTCAGGCCGTGCAAGCGCGTCTTGCATGGTTGTCGGCTCCTTTGCGGCTGCCATCATGCACCGCGCTATGCCAACCCAGCGGCCCGTGCTTGCGTCATACCGTTTTGCTGCATTCCGCCGCCTCCGACTACGACGCGGCGAGCTTGGCGACGCTGGCTGCTGGTCCTGCTGCTGCTCTGCTGCAATGTTGTCCTCGGCAGCGGGCTCCCCCGCGTCGGCTGCTGTGTCCTGCGCTCTAGCGACACCTGCACCTGTTGCATTGCCCTGCTACGCTCCAGCACCGTCATCCTCCAAAGACCCGTCATCGACCTCTGCAGCCGCCGACTCCTCCTCACGCTCAAGGAGTTGGAACCACTCCCCCTGCTTTGGAGAGTGCGCTGCATCAATGTTGTTGCTGCTGCAGAAGCTCATCAAATGTGACATCGCGGCTGGTGATGACGTCCTGCGTTCGTGGACCAAAGAGGCGGTATGCCTTGAGCGCACTCTCGTATCCAACGAACGCGTACGCCTTTGCACGCGGGTCCAGTTTGGAGTCTTTTCTTTGCGCGGCCTGCACCAACGCTTGCACCTTGCACCCGAACGCCTTCAGGTGTGCCACGCTTGGTTTGCGCCGGCTCCAAGCCTCCTGCGGCGTCTTCCAGCCGCCTTTCCCCTTCAGAGCTGCTGTTGGAGTGAGGTTGGTGATGTAGCACGCCGTACTCACGGCCTCGGCCCACAAGCTCCGTGGCAACCTTGCGTCCACGAGCATTGTCCGCGCCATGGTGACTAGCGTCTGGTTCGCACGCTCCACCACGCCATTAGATTGAGGCGGGTACGGAGTGGTTGGCTGCCACTCAATGCCCTGCTCCTTCAGCCACCCTCCGCAGCCCACGTACTCGCCGCCATTGTCGCTGCATAGCGCTCTGACCTTGCGGCCAGTCTGCCTCTCCACCGCTACGACGTACTTCTTCAGCCGGTCCAGCACATCGCTCTTCCGCTTCATGAAGTAGACGTAGAGTTTTCTGCTGCAATCGTTGATGAAGGTGACAAAGTACCGTGCGCCCCCAATGGACGGCGTCTTGATCGGTCCGCACACATCACTGTGCACGACCTCGAGCAGGTTCTCGGCCCGCCGTTGTCCGTCTTCAAACGGCTTGCGCTTTGCCTTGCCCACGATGCAATGCTCGCACTTGTGCTCTGCGGAATCTACTGCTGTGCCTGCTGCACCGGTGATGTTGAGGCCGCGAACCATGTCGCGCTTTGCCATCTCCTGTACGACTGCGGGCGATGAGTGCCCCAGCCGCCGATGCCACAACTGCAGGTCTTCTCCCCCGCCTTTAGCGAGGTTGACGACGCATGCTTGCGGGTCTGCTGCGTCTGATGCCAAGGGGATGACCTTGGTCTCAATGATGTAGAGGCCTCCCTCGCGCTGCGCCTCGAGCACGCCCTCGCCGCCGTCGTCCATCCGCACGACTGCACCTTTCCTGCGGAAGAGGACTTCATAGCCCTTGTCTGTCAAGCGGCTCACACTCAAAATGTCAGCCAGGCCAGGGACATGTTGCACATTTTGGATAACACATTGTGCCTTTTTACCACCAACCACCACCTCTATATCCACATCACCTTGGCCGGCCGGAGGTTCGACCTTGTCGTTGGCGGTCACCATGGACTTTGAAGACTTGGTGTAGTTGATGAACCCCACCTTCTCGACTTGGGTATGCTCCTCCGCACCTGAGTCGAGGCACCGCCGGTTGGCGCCCTTCAGGTCGTGGTTCTTCGTGCCATTGAGGAGCGCCTTCTTGCCTTTGGCACCCTTGCCGCCGGACTGCGCTTCCTCCGGGCACTCCTTGGTCCAATGGCCCTCCTTGCCACAGTTATGGCATGCACCCCTCTTGGCGCCCTTCTTGCTGCCGCCTTTACCGCCGCCTCGCTTGCCGCTGTTGCTGCCACTTTGCGTTTTGGTGACCAGGGCAGTTGAGGATGACGAGGTCTCGCCACCGCTCCGACGGTGCACCTCGTTGCGGATGTACTCGGCGACTGTGCCGTAGGTGAGTTTATCCTCCTCCCAACCTCCCAGCACGGTGATTAGAGGACCCCAACTGTCGAAGAGAGCCATGAGGAGCGCAATTGCCTGCATCTTCGTGTCAATCTTCCACCCCACATCATTGCATTGTGAGGCAAGAGACTCGGTCTGTTGCATGGCGGAATGACGTCCTCACCCTCCTCGATCCTCACCGTCAAGAGTCGCTTCATTGCAAAGATCTTTGTTGGCTAGGGATGTTGATTGGTGGATGGAGCAGAGCTTCTTCCATGCGTCGGCTGCCAGCTCGCAACCATGGATATAGCCCCACTGTGATTCATGCAGCGCCGACAATAGGAGCATTAGCGCCTCCGTGTTCTTTCTCGCGAAGGCCGTCTTCTCCTCGTCCGTTGCGTTCGCATCTTGAACCTCCGTGCCCTTCATGAGCTCCAGCAGTCCCTTGTGCAAGAGGTAGATCTCAAAATTCCACCGCCACAGCCCAAAGCCTGGGCTGCCCATGTACTTTTGGATGGGCGAGGACTCTGTCTTCTGCGCCATGTTGAACTTCTGTAATGGACAGTCTCAACGTGTGACAGCGATGTCGCCCGGAGCGACACTGCCGTGCGTTGCGAAAGCCATGAACGTCTTGGTAGGCAGGTCAGGGCTGTGGGCCCATAACCCTTTATCAGGAATGCTTTCCCGGCGTGTCCTGAACTGCCTAAGTATCCATGGCTACTTAGTGCAAAGAGACTTCCAAGGGAGGTGTGTGCTTTGGGTCGCCACAATACCGAGGGAGTAGAATTCTGGCAGAATACAGATTGCGGAAACTGAGAAGGGCTGCGAATCATTAATGGTTAGTTATTTTGGTGAGATTACACCAGATTCTTATAGCCTATGATATGAGCTTTCCAACGCATCCAAGCACGCTCAAAACAGAGCAGTATAGCCCCTGCTACGCCCATCCAAGCAACCCTTGGTGGAGCCGCCTTTGGCTGCCGCCGACGCGAGTCGTCTCCGACATGAGCNGGCTACTTAGTGCAAAGAGACTTCCAAGGGAGGTGTGTGCTTTGGGTCGCCACAGTACCGAGGGAGTAGAATTCTGGCAGAATACAGATTGCGGAAACTGAGAAGGGCTGCGAATCATTAATGGTTAGTTATTTTGGTGAGATTACACCAGATTCTTATAGCCTATGATATGAGCTTTCCAACGCATCCAAGCACGCTCAAAACAGAGCAGTATAGCCCCTGCTACGCCCATCCAAGCAACCCTTGGTGGAGCCGCCTTTGGCTGCCGCCGACGCGAGTCGTCTCCGACACGAGCCGACGATGGCTCGAAGCGCCTTTCTTTGATTGACAAGTCAAAGGGCAGCTCGCCCTGGTCCAGGGGACCTCCCTGGTTGCTTCCTCTAGGGCCTTGGGGTCTATGGAGCCAGTTGGAGCTGAACACGGACCACCGGCGGTGGAGTATCCCGTCACCCCGGACGGGTACCAGATTCCACCCGCCGTACCACCCGAACTTTGGGTAGGGCTAACTCTCTGAATTCTCAACAAAATCAAGCAACTGAAAGCTCGAAATCTTATGGCAAACTCCAAGGAGTCCAAATCTGCAATCAGATTGGAAATCTAACCACTCTCTAGTGGTCGGACCAAGAAAACGGCAAACGGCATCCATGGCAGGGGCACTTTTTAACATCATGTACATCTTGTATGTAACACGTAGATGGTTCACAAGGGTGGGGTACAGAACAGGAGATGATTCACGAGTTTGGGACAAATGGATAAATTATTTTTAATTAGTAAGTGTACTTAGATGACAAGTGATGAGTGTGTCTAGCACATACATAAAGTGCTAAGAATGAGAATGAGGCATAAGTCGGGCTATCGGATTTTGAGCTGGGTGATTCATGCGAGATCGAGCCGTGAGTGGTGGATTTGAGGAGCTCCGCCAAGAAGTACCGGGGATTCAAGAACATCATGTCGTTTCTTTCTAAAAGACGAGCATCGTCAAGAAGGAGAATAAACGATATCAAATTTTCAATATCCTTCACGACACTTTTGTTAACCTTTCTCAGAAGGGGACAAATTCTTTATAAAGTTTTGACAAACTTTTGGAACGGAACACCGGAGAGTGGGGCATTTTTTGTGATGCAATTCGTCCCGTCTGTTTGTACAGGTTACAATGACCACTTGGCCGTGTCTATGTTGGTGTGGATCCTTGATGCAGACTCAGCTGACGCCAAAGCACCGACGCGTTATGGCTCCATCCAGTAGCAGCTGCCAAACAGTTGCCACGATGTCTCGGGTGCTTGCTGGGTGTTTTCTCGATGGACTGGCTCTCGAGCCTGATTATCATGTTTAGTATTTTCTGTCAACTGATCGATGCTGGACTTGTACGTGTGACCAATTGTAGTATCCGAATTAAGATTCTACATTTCTAGGTCCAAACGATGTTGCGTTTGGATGCCTATGCATGGAGTTAGGGTAAAAACAGTGGTTTTGGACCGGTTTTAAGACAAAATGACATTACGTGTGCATCACATGCAGTGCACCGTGACAGGCATTTATGCTCTGTGTTTTTTAATTCTCATTTCTCTTTGCATTGCTAAGCTATTGGAGCTTATGAGACTTTGCGTGTCTCCCGAGCCTAATCCTCATTGTTTCTTACATCTGCTTGCTTGTTATTGCACCAGCTAACTGGATAGTGTTACCGCATCAACAAAAACAAAGCTAGGAAGCTTCCCAGTAGTTTCTCATGGTATCAAACAAGCGAAACCTCTCTTGCTGAGATGCGCCGCAGAGACGCAACACCAGCAGCAATAGTGAGAGTCAGCGTCGCTGCCGTATTTTGGGATCTGTTGCAATTGACATTAGCAGTAGGGACGTCACCATGCAATTGCCACCACCGTAGGAAGAGGAGCTATGACAGTGACCGCCTCCAACAGCCACACTGAGCAGCAATGATAGCACTAGGTGGCAGCAGTAACTGTGTGTGGCTACCAACCTGTACCAAAAAAAGAGAAGTAGCTCATAGTAACATCTCCAGTCCGCGGTTGTGGGCGGTGGCAGCACATAGTAGCGGTAGCAGCTTGTAGCAGTGGCGACATCAATAGCCGCGAGCAGCATAGTAGCACAACAGCAGCAACAAAAGTAGTAGCAGGGCAACATGAGCACTACAACTACTACAGGGACAACAGCAATAGTAACACTAGTAGCAACAGCACCATAGCTACGGCAGCGGGTACAACAGTTGCGGCAACCACAATAGTAACAGACCCGCCTACAAAAACAGTAGCATGCTTGAGAAACACTGCTCCTATGGAAGAGTGCTTCTACGCAGTAGTGTTGTTGCACAGCACGACTACGCAACAGCGTAGAAACTATGCAGCACTATTTAATAACTGCATAGGCCTACGCAGCCCCTACGCAGACGTGAGCAGGGGATGACGCGGTCACCCTCGCCGATCACGCAAAGTATGCGTAGCTGGCGGAAAACACGTCGGCATAAAAAATTCTTGCTTTGTAGAAAAACACTCACGTCATCATGAGCTTTGCTCATGTCAGCAATGTTGAGGTCAAAATGTCAATTCTTCACAACGTTTCACCTCCTCGAGAAATGATGTCAGTTTCCTGTTCAGAGTATTGTTTTACATTCGGCCCCATAGTGAGCACCACGATGGAGCCAGTGCGTGACAAGGACAAAGGGCTAGGAAACCCCTCCTCTTCCTCCTCTTTGGGCATCATGAGTCAACGGTCGTAGTCACTCGCAATGGACAAGCTTTGTCGAATGCAGGATGACATGTTTTGGCAGCAGGAGCGGTGGACCGACACGTTTGAAGAGATTAAGTAGTTACTACGGGGTCATTCGGGGGCCTCCGAGCAGCCACCAAGAGGATCTACTGGAACTGCACCATCTGTTCTGCAGTCCATTCCCTACAAAATACCGCGGCCTCATAACTCCTTATCACAGGTTGACACCTGGGATGAAGAGGACATATAGGATGACACACAGGAGGACGCTATTTGTTTCCTTAAGGAGTGCATTGGTGAGCTACGCTTGTGGTCACAGCTTCTCACTCTGACACCTACTTGCCGTCACGATCAGGCACGCCCTTCAGCAGCGTTCACTTTTGGTGGTGTTTCTCTCACTTGTGGTCCTCCTATATCCCATCCACCATCTCTCAAGCCTGAGGTCGCCCTCCCCTTGGAGCGGTGACTGAAGGAATTTGAGACACCTCCACCTTGTTATGATAGTGACAAGGGATTCAGTTGCTGGGAGACCTTGTTTTAGGTGTGGGCCAATTCTGAGGGCGTCTGATCTTACTACCACAGCTAGTATGAGACTCGCAACACTCACCAGGTCCAGATACCAGCTAGAGCAATGTACAGTCTGCTCTACGTCATGCCGCGGTTGTGGGCAACTTCCTCCCCTTCTTGGGTGAGGCCGGGACCGGGACTGGAGCCTCGGATCATGCGCGGCCTTCAGGTGGCGCACACGCAGCAGATTTCCTTGAATGACACACGGATGAAGCGCGCCGCGACCACGACTATAGCAAACGTATCCGTTTCACCAGGCGGCAATGGTGATATGGACCATCGGGATTGCAGGATTTTGGAGCTTCGTCAATTGCTGCCGCTCTGTATTCATGGAGGTGCGAGTGTGTTGTCACAACCAAGTGGTCTTGAGGCAAATTGTCTTACTAGGTTTGTTTCCTGTGATGATACTTGTGGGAGAGCTCAGTTGGCTTGCGATGAGGATGGAACTAACAGTACCGACTGCCTTGACAAGTCACAGATCCTTGCTATTCGTCATTGTCTTGAGTCCTATACTACACGTCCAGCACAGCCAGAGTATTCTATGACATGTTGCTCAGTGTCGACGACTAGTCTTGAGACAAGTGGCACTTGTATCATTGACTCTAGTGCTACCCATGACATGACCTGTCTTCCTAGTGACTTCGTTGTGCCATGTCCCATTTCATCCATTCAGTCCTGTTGCACAGGGTCTAGTCAGTCGTTGCCTGTGTAGGGAGTTGCAATATGTGGTCTGACATTCTGTCTAACCCCTTGTACATTTCCGATGTGCTCTTTGTCCCCGCTCTTGAGATCAGCCTGCTCTCTATTTGTGCATGCACAAGGATGGGTCTCATTGTTGAGCACGCAGCTCACTCTGCCACAGTGATAGCTCTTGACACACATGCCATCTTGCTTCTTGCCTCCGTTGCTGATGACATTTATCATGTGTCTCATTGTATTCCCTCTGCTTCTTCTCCCCCTCTCTCTTCTACGCGTGCGTTTTTCATTGGTGTTCTCTCCCCTTAGCACTAGCACTTCTTAAATTGTCGCCTCTACCATGTGAGCTCAGACACCGTGTCCAAGCTCATTCAAACTCGGCCCTTGGTCTTGACTCTGATTCCTTTGAAAAGCCACCCATGACCACTCATCCATTTTGTGCCTAGGGTAAGATGCATCCTCTCGGGCACTACGTCCACTAGAGTTCGTCCACTGGGACCTTCTTGGTCCACTTCCGGTCAAATCCAACTTACATCATGGTCGATATGTTCTCACAGTGACTGATGAATTCACCTGGATGTGGTGGGTCTACAACCTCCGCCACAAGAGGGATACCACGCTAATGGTCTGCCTATGGCTGGTGATGGCTGAGCGTCAATCACGTCACACCTTGCACTTGTTCTGCTCGGATCGTCGTGGCAAATTCTCTGGCAAAATGGATGCCTAATTTGCTAAGCAGGATATTTTTCACCAGCTCTATGCTTTTCTTACACCACAGCAGAACGGTGTGTCTGAAAATTGGAACTGCACCATGGAGGATAGGATTCGCGATATTCAATCTGAGTACGGTCTTCTCGAGTCCTTTGCTTTAGAGGACTTCTCGTGCATGATATGGGTCTAGAATCACTTATCGCATGATGTGCTACTGTACAATGTCATGCCGTACGAGCAGTGGTTCGGCCATCGTGCCAATCTCTGTTTCACTCATGTGGTGGGGTCCCTCGCATGCGTCTGGTACACTGAGGACCAGCTAGGGTCCAAGGTCTCACCTCAGGTTTGCATTCGTACCTTCTTTGGCATCTCTCCGCGATCAAAGGGATGGCACTTTTGGGACCCTGCTTGCCATCGCACGGTCGAGTCTTGCTTCTTTGAGGTTCTCACGTATCGTTACCTGTCCAATATTCTATCGCTGCCCGCCGACCACGTTCCTACGTGTGTGGCTTCCCGATGGATGGGGAGTCTAGTCTTGTGGATGGATCCACCCGGACCCCCTCACCTGCGGTCTGGTCTCTGGCCACTGACGATCCGGCCATCGTGGCTGTGGGTCCAGCAACCCCATCAATCCCCTTTGGCACACCTGACGCCGTGCCAGTGTCTGGCCCCTTTGGTACATCTGATCCCGTGCCAGTGTTTGTCCCCTCTTAGACAGCTGATCCCGTGCTAATGTTGGTACCCTCTGTCACGAATTCCACTTGGTGCAGTTCGGATTGTAATTTGATCCATCTCTAGTGGTTCACGTCTTTTGTTTTGGGCAAATCTAAGACTAAGCGTGAGCTTTCTGGTTGTCTCAACTATGAAAGCAAGAATTTAGAGAAAGTCAGTTTGTAAAGGGAATAACAGCATTGTGTGTTAGATTTTTTACATGGACATGATCTAAAAATTTGTAAGGCTATTCATGAGATCTCTAATGCACCAAACCATGCACAATTTGGCCAAGCGTAGCCCAAGTTACGCTTGCCAAAGCGCAGGTCTCACCCACCACAAAAACGACTAACGCCTCCATGGTGCGCATACGCCATGGCGCCTCCCTTCACGTGCGAAGCGCCCTTCCCAAGTTGCAGATCCATCTGCACGTAATGGAGGAGTCGCTGCACTGTTTTGACTCACCTCCCCCACTTTCAGCTTGAGTTTGATGATAGGGTGTGACAGGGTTCGAAACCTATCAGTGGACCTGCAGTCATAATTTTGATCGTCCCTGAGTAACAAAAACGTACTACTGAGTTTCGGACGAAGAGCCAGGATTTTCGCTAAGCCCCTCACTAGCAAACTGTACTTGTGACATCCGACAAATCATTCACCGGACGCCCCGGCAGCCTTCTGGGGAAAAATCCTCAAGCGGACATTTGTTACTCGGTCCAGTCGATTATTCACCGGAGGTCGAGTCGCAGCCAGCTCCCAGACCCGCCGCACACATCCCAACTTTGGAAGCTCATATCTCCCTCGTTACTTGTCCTAATCCAGTGAAATAACTTCCACCGTATTCAAAAACTCCTCCACTTTCAGGGGAAATCCTCCATGTAAGGATCAGAGCAATTTTCAAGCCGCTAGTTCCAACTGCAAAGATTTTCCTTTCTTTTGTGGCTCGTCAGCGCCTCGCGGTGCCGCATTTGGGCATGCGTAGGGGCATTTTTTTCAACATTCTCCCCCTTGCACCTGCCATACCCGTTGCTCCTGCTTTCTCTCTCATCTTCCACTGTGCCCTCCAGCCAATCATAGCTTGTCATCCCAAGCCAGGCCACGCTCATCGCGTGCCGGTCTACGGGTTGCGCTTTGGTCAACTAATCTCCAAGCATGTTGTGTGTGACGCAGTGATACAGCACCACCTGCCCTTTTTTTACCATATCCTGTGCACAGTGATAGTGCACATTGATGTGCTTTGTCCTCTTGTGTTGCGTCGGGCTGTTGGTCAACAAGATGAAGGTGTTGTCCTCTTACACCACTGTAGGCTCCTACTGGGGCACGCCCATCGTCCCCAGCAACTTGCGGAGCCACATTGCCTCCGTGACCGCCTTCGCCAGCGTGATTTACTCTGCTACCACTGTGGAGGTGACGACACATTGTTACTTCCTGTTGTATGATGAAACCGCTACATCAGTGAGGAAGAACACGCACCTGGATGTGGACTTCCGCTTGTCCACATCACCAGCGTCGTATGCTTCTGTACATCATTCTAGACGCAAGGGGCCCGCCTGCCCCTTGCCGTCAAATCTCAGGCATGTGTACCACGTTGCCTACAGGTAGTAGAGGATGCGCTTGACCGCCTACCAGTGTAGTAGCCTTGGATCGGCCACGTACCTGCTCACTTGGCCCACCGCGTAGGCCAGGTCCCATCAAGTCGCCACCATGGCATACATGAGGCTGTCCAGTGCCGATTGGTAGGGCATCCCTGCCATATCCTCCCGCTCTTCTTTTTTTTGCGGCACCATAGCTGCACTTAGTTTGCAGGCGGTGAAGAGAGGACTGCAGACTGGTTTGCAGTCCTTCACACCGTACTGCTTTAGCACATTGGCCACGTATTTGGCCTGCCCCAGTTCAAGCCTGCATGCCCTCCGGTCCCGCGCAATGCTCACCTCAAGGTTGAACTCCAACTCCCCCATGTCCGATATCTGGACTCAACTTCTCTTTCAGGTGTTGTAGGTTTGGCAGGTCGGAGGAGCACAAAATCAGATCATCGACGTAGAGTGCAATAATCTGATGGAGCTTCTTGTTGTGTTACACGTACACGCTATGATCTGCCTCAAAGTGCTTGAAGCCGAGTTGTGCCATGAAGCTGTCCATCTGTTCGTACTAGCATGAAGGCAAATGTCTTAGCCCGTATAAGGACTCCCACAACTTGCACACCTTGCCCTCCAGCGCCTCCACCCCTTCAGCACCTCCTTGTATATTTCATTGTCGATGATTCTATAGAGGAAGGTCGTATTGTTTTTCATCTGGTGGAGCTCCATACCCTACCATCTCAATTTATCATTGAAATTCTTCCGTGGTCACAAAGGGTACAATTCATCGTTGAAAATTTTGACCTTTTTAGGTCAGGCGGGCTCCCATAAGTTTCTCGTTTGGACTCCAAGGGTCACAATTTATTTGCAAGTAGGTGCAGGTTATGCTGTCGCACTGGGAAAATCAAGTGGAAGAATGGTGTCGCTCGCTCTTCATTTGGTTCCGCAAATTGAATTTTAAGCGTGGCGGCTTGCTTTGGCTCACGTGGCAGGTCGTTGCTCGTGATAGAACATAGACAATGGTCATGAGAGGTCCTATTTCAAGGACAACTGGTCACCATGGTCCTTAAAAGGCTCAAACCCGGACAATTTTCTACGATGAATATGAGCGGTAGGGTATCCTTGGTGGCTGCCACCACAAGGATCGCCCAGATGCTTGTGAACTTGGCGACGGGGGTGAACGCCTCATCGTAGTGCTTGCCCTTCTGCTCTGTTTACCTCTTTGCCACGAGCCTTGCCTTGTTCTTTTCCACCACACCTTCTTTTGTGAACTTGGTCTTGAAAACTCACCTCGAGTCGATAATCTTGGCATCTTTTGGCCTCTCAGCCAGCTCCCAGGTGTCATTTTAAGCAATGGATGCCAACTCTGACTTGATGGCGGCGTCCCATTGCCTCCCCTTGGGTCACCCAAGTGCCTCTTGTACAGTCTTGGGCTTCCTTGATGCAGCCAAAATGCACCGCGTCATGCCAATCCATTGACCACTGCCTGCGTCAAAGCACTTTCCCGCTCTCCGTTGCCTCCCGCTATGGCGCGATACTTTTGGTGGCGCCTTGTCGCTCTGCTACTGTCCTTTTGACTCTGCTTGCTCTGGTGAAACATCAAATGGACGGCTCCGTGAAGGTCTCTCTCGCTCCGACAAAGCATCGACCGGATAGGTAGCGCGTCTGGAGGATTTTTCTTCGACACCATGAGAAGAGCAGCACAAAGCCATAGCAACTTGCAGTGCAAGAAATGGTGAAGTATGGTGAGAGCTAAGTCCGGGTTAGAGGGGCGGCCATCGCAAAAGCAACACAAGTGTACGAGTAACAAGGCATACCCTTGTTACGGGTGGAAGCTCGATACTCGAGCTCCACCCATCGGCCGGCAAGCGAGGCTCGCCGGCGAGACAAACCAATCGGGGGCAAGAACCCCTGAAGCCCCTAAAAGGCACACGCGATTGCTCGCGCTGCCTTGGGGTCGCCTAAACAGGGTCACTTCACAAGTGACCTATCATTGTCCTGTCCACATGCACGAATCTAGGTCTCAAGTAGGTTTGGCATCCTTAGGCCTAAACTATGCCACTTCTAGCAAGATACCAGAAATAGTATGAATATGAAAGACTAAGCATAAGGTGGTGTTGCCAAGCTCTGGGAGTGAAGATGATGGGCTATGCGGGCAGGATGGAGGCGACCACTCATGGTGAACTTGATGATCACACGCTGTCACGGTGCGTCGCCTCCACTCCTTGCACCAGCATGCCCTACGCACTCACGGCCAGCACAAGAGGAGAACATACAGTGAGAGATTAACACGCCAAATGCGAACTCCGCCGGGAGTGCACGCGATACCTGCGGTGCCTCTTCCGATGGATCATTATGTCGGATCTCCAGCCAGCTACATTATCGTCGAATTCCTCCGTGTCGGCTGCTGCACCTGCTATATCGCCACGCTCCAGCAATGCATCATTGACCTCCACGTCCAATGGCTCCTTCTTGTAGTCAAGGAGTTGGAACCATTCCCCCTGTTTTGGAGTGTTCTCTACACATATGTCATTGCTACTCCTGCTGAAACTCTACTACCCATCAAACTTGACGTCACAGCTGCGGATGATCTCTTATGTGCGCGGGTCTCACAGCAGATAAGCCTTTGCCACGTTTTTGTAGCTGAGGAACAATCATGGCTTTGCCCACGGCCCTAGCTTGCTGTCGCATCCTTGCATCGTATGGACCATCGCATGTGCCTTGCACCCAAACACCTTTAGGTGTGCCTTGTTTGTCTTGCACCCGCTCCAAACCTCTTGCGGCATCTTCCACCCGCCCTTACCCTTCAACACCGCTGTTTGGGTGAGGTTGATGGTGTAGCTCGCTGTACGCACCAAATCTGCCCAGAACCCTCGCAGCAACCCCGCATCCACAAGCCTGGTTTGTACCATGTTTAGTCGCATCTGGTTTGCCCTCTCCACCACTCCGTTGGACCGTGGTAAGTACGGCATAGTGGGTTCCCACTTGATGGCCTGCTACTTAATCCACCCACTACAGCCCACGTATGCTATGCCGTTGTCATTGCATAGTGTTATGACCTTCCGGCAAGTGTGTCTCTCCACCGCTGCGTTGTACTCCTTCAGCCGGTCCAGGACCTCGCCTTTCCGCTTCACAAAGTACATGAAGAGCTTCTTGCTACATTCCTCAATGAAGGTGATGAAGTATCTCAGGCCAATGTTTGATGGCATATTGTATGGTCTGCACACGTTCATGTACATGACCTCTAGCAGGTCCTTTACGCGAGCTGCGCTCTCGTTGAATGGCTTGCTCCGTGCCTTGCCCAAAATGCAAATCTTGCACCTTTTGTTTGCTACTGCATCTACTCCAGCGTCTGCTGCACCATCGATGACAAGGACACGCACCATGTCACACTTTGCCATTTCCTTAACGGTTGTGGGTGCCGAATGGCCCAACTGTTGGTGCCAGAGCTCCAGATCAGCGCTTCCTCCTTTGACAATGTTGACGACACAATCTTGTGAGTCTGTTGTGTCTGATGCCATAGGGATCACCTTGGTCTCCACAATGTAGGGACCACCCTCGCTCTTTGCCTCTAAGTGACCTCGCTGTCATCGTCGTCATGCACCACTGCACCTTTTATGCAAAAGAGCCCCTCATATCCCTTATCCATGAAGCGGTTGACACTCAAAATGTCAGCAAGGTCAGGGACGTGCTCCACATCACGAATTGTGCACAACTCCTTCTTTCTGTCCACCACAAATTCCACCTCCACGTCACCTTCGCTGGCCGTTGGCTTGACTTTGTCATTCGTGACCACCATTGACTTGGAGGACTTCTCGTACGAGAAGAACCCCACCCTCTTGACCTGGGTATGCTCCTCGACCCTAGAGTCTAGGCACTGCCTGTTGGCCTTCTTGAGGACATGGTTCTTGTTACCATTGAGGAGCGACTTGCTTTTGGTGTTTTTTCCACCAGCCTTCGCCTCCTTTGAACATTCATGGGCCCAATCGTCCTCCTTGCCGCAATTGCAATACATACTTTTCTTGGTGCCCTTGTTGCCATTGCCCTTTCCGCAGCTTCCCTTGCCCCCACTTTCGCCACCATGCATTTTCGTGACAAGGGTTGATGAGAAAGACAAGGACTCCCCGCAGCTCCGGTACGGCGCCTCTTTGAGGATGTACTCTGTGACTACGCCATACGTGAGGTTCTCCTCCAAGGATGGTGATCCCAATTGTAGGGTCATGAGCAAGGCAATCGCCTGTAATTGCATGTCGATCTTCCACCCCACGTCATTTCATTATGAGGCAAGCAACTTGATCTGTTGCATGGCGGAGAAGACATCATCTTCCTCCTTGATTCTCACCTTGAGGAGCAGCTTCATCGCTTTCTTTTTTTTTTGCAAGCAACTTGGATTGGTGGATGTCGTAGAGTTTTTGCCATGCTTTGGCTGCCAAGTTGTACCCTTGAAAGTAGCCCCATTGTAACTCGGTTGTCCCGGACACCAGGAGCATGAGTGCTTCCGTGTTCTTCTTTTCGAAGGCCTTCTTCTTCGTGTTCGCAGCTATCACTTGTATTAGCACCTTCGTTCCTAACATGACCCTAGCAGCCCCTTGTGCATGAGGTGCAGCTGAAACTACCACCTCCAGAGCCCAAAGCATGGGCCGCTCGCATACTTTTTGGATGGGCTGCGACTCCTTTTGTACCATTTGTGCAACTTCTAATCAGACAGGTTCTCATAACTTCACGACACCGTTGTCCCGTACGCTGATGAAGACATGAACGTTAGAAAGGATCAGACCTGTGGACCCAAAGCCCTTTGTCGGGAATTCCACGTGGTGCGGTCTTGAATGTGATTTGATCCGTCTCTAGTGGTTCACGTCTTGTGTTTTGGGCGAATCTCATACTAAGTGTGAGTTTTGTAAGCGCCTCCCGCAATGTGAGCAGAGATTTACCGGTAGTCGGTTTGCAAAGGAAACAACAGCATTTTGCCCTAGTTTTTGCACATGGACATGATCTAAACATTTATAGGGCTAGTCATGAGCTCTCCAACACACCAAACCATGTGCCATGCAATCAAGCGTAGCCCGAGTTACGCTTGCCAAAGCACATGTCTCACCCGCCACAGAAATTCCTAAGGCCTCTATGGTGCGCACATGTTGTGGCGCCTCCCTTCATGTGCAAAGCACCCTTCCTAAGGCGGAGATCCCTTTGTACGAGATGGAGGAGTTCTCTGCACAGCTTTGCTACACCTGCCCCACTTTTGGGTTGACTTTGATGATGGGGTATGACAGGGTTTGAAACCAATCCGCGGACCTGCAGCCAAAATTTTGAACAAGTCCCTGAGTAACAAAAACGTATTACTAAGTTTAAGCCGCTGAGCCAGGATTTTGGCAAAGTCCCTCAGTAAAAAACTGCACTTCTTACATTCGGCAAATCATTCACTGGACGCCTCGGCAACCTTCCGGGGCAAAATCCCCAGATAGACATTTATTACTCGGTGCGGTCAATCATTCATTAGAAGTCGAGTTGTGGCCCCAACATGTAGCCACCGCACACACCCCAACTTTGGAATCTCATGTATCCTTTGTTACTTGTCCGATTCCAATAGAACAACTTCCACCGGAATCAGATCCTTGTCAACCTTTAGGGGAAATCCTCCATTTCAAGATCCGCTCAATCTTGAAGCCGCTAGATCCAACAGCAAGGATTTCCCTTTCTCTGGCGGCTTGTTTGCGCCTCCCAGCGCCACATTTGGGCATGCGGAGGGGCAATATTATTTTCAACAGCCTCTCACACTTGCTCCCATACGAGCATCAGTCCCCTCAAGCACACCTAATCCTGTGCCAATGTCGGTCCCTTCTGGCATACCTGATTCCGCGCTAGTGACAGACTCTCTAATTACACCAAGTCCCATGCATGCACCTATTTCCCTTACGACTGTGGCCCAACAATGGGAGAAAACCACAGGGCTCGTGGGAGTAGCCCGAAGCCAAGGTGCTCACCTCAGGCTACGAAGAAGGCTCTTGGGTCATAGCCGTAGGGGAAATAGTGGGAGAGACCAGTGGCCTCTAGGGCTAAGTAGAATGCTGACTCAGCGCCTAGATGCTCGACTCATAGTGTTAAGAGTGGCGAGCCTGGCTAGAAGGCCCTCGGCGTGAGTTTCCAGTCAGACTACACTGAGATGCATCCAACATGTCCTGTCAGCCATGAGTTGGTCTCCCGTGAGTTCTCGGTCACTTGGGATACTGTAGCTGATTTGGTTGTGGTCAGACCGAGCCTGGAGGAGTGCATTCTGGCCAACCGGAGTTTTCCCTCGACAATGCCTGATCTGGGCACGTTGAAGGAGGCACTCTCGGCTCACAATGCTGAGAAGTGGCATTCTGCTTGTGAGGATGAGCTAAGAGCCATCCGTGGGGAAGGTGTCTTTGAGCTTGTCGACGTCCCACCTAGGTTGAAGGCTGTACGGGCCAAGTGTGTCCTTTGTAATAAGGTGACGCCTAACAACACGCTAGATCACTACAGGGCCCGCTTGACAGCCAAGGGATTCTCATAGATTGATTGTGTGGATTTTACTGACACGTTTGCACTGTTTTCCATATGACTACCAATCGTGCTCTGTTCCGGGTTGTTGCTCACCATGACTGGGAGTTGCACCAAATGGATGTGAACAACGCGTGCTTCCATGGCAGTCTAGAGGAGGAGGTGTACATGGTCCAACCACCAGGCTTTGAGATTGATGACAAGGTCTTGCGCTTACGGAAGGCCTTGTGTGGACTGAAGAAGTCATCTCGATACTGGAACCTCTAGATTACTAACACACTTACATGTTATGGGTATGACGCCGATCCGTCTCTCTTTCAGAGACGTACCGCTAAGAGCTTTGTTGCCATCCCGGTCTATGACCTCCTAATCTCATCCCCTTTGATAGAGACCATGAAGGAGGCCAAGGTAGTCCTTTAGACTCCTTGTAGGATGAAGGACCTGTTGAATATGTTTGCCCCTTGTTCAGTCTTGTATGACGGATCAGGAACGCTCTGCCCCTTGTGGAGGTATGACCTCTGGATTTGTTGTACGATGACGCAACTATGCTCTGTCTCATGTGAGATATGACCTGTGAGTACACCATGTAGGTGAGTGGTTAACTTGGTCATTTTGTTGATTTGGCCAAGTGAGAGGTCATGGCTTCAATCCTCGCTCCATGCACATCTTGGTTGTTATGGAAGCTTCCAAGAAAGAAAGTCCGTAGCTTCTAGGAAGCAACACAGCTGATCTGTCACCTTGGCACAAGGATGCTTATGTGTCAAGCCCACAGCGCAAGTCTCTTGGTGATGTGGCAGGGTCAAGCCACTTCACAAGAATGTGCTTTTGAGTTCTAGGAATGGACAGACAGCTATAAAAGGACTTGTCTTGCATGCTGATCAATCAACCCTTGCTTGATGCTCTCTTGCGTATTGACGACTTGAGCTCTTCTTGAGATGTAATGCTAAGGCGTTAGTACTCTTGAAGGTGAAGTGTATGCCTGATTAAGTTTGGGGTGCACGACACATACCTGCAAAGGAAGAAGGTGTAAAAACCTTTGTGAGCTTTTTGGTTTCGCGGCTTCTCTGCCGGAGGTGGTTAGCTCAATCGCTAACAAAGGGTTATGGGCCCACTCATCTGGTTAGAGAAGTTTCACGCACGCGACCACCAAAGTCAAAAGCAGTGAGAGCGCCTTCGCTCTCACCCAACCTCTTTGTTTGCAGGTCAATCATCAGCCGGAGGGGAATGCAACACATCTGCACCTTTCTGCCTTGGGAGCTGACATCAGCCTACATCAGCCTACATCAGCCTACATCTGCTTGCATGAGCCAACATGAACAGGGTAAGCAGTTGCCTCTTCTCACCAACAGCCTACAACGGCCTCAAACACAGATGCATCGGCATAAAGAATAGGTGTAGCAGCTGTAGCAGTTGTAGGTGTAGGGATGGCAGGGACAGGGGAACCAGGGAATCATTCTCCCATCCTCAAGTTTGATGGAGAGGGGTTTGCTCTCGGGAAGTGGCAGTTTGAGATCATCATGGATGATAGAGACTTGCTAGGATATTTTGACGGATGTATCCCAGCACCAAAGGAGGAGGGTGCTCACCTTGTGGCATGGGTCAAGCTCAACAAGAAGGCTCTTGCCGTTCTCGTGTCCTCCATACAACCCTCATTCCACTCACACATCAGTGGTTGTACAGTGGCAGCCGAGGCATACGCCAAACTGGGGAGGTGTTTCACTGGGGAGGTGTTTCCGAAATGCAGGCCATGATTCTTCTGATGACGCTGCCGGAGAGCTGGGGTCCAATGATCACAATGATTGGAGGGTGGACTGAAGAGCAAGTATCCTACACCACCGTCTCGGAGTATGTGCGGAATGAAGCCATGCATCGCAATAGTAGGGAAGCAAACATGGCTGCCTTTGCCTCACAAAGTAGCGGTACCTTCCGTAATACCTCCTCCTTTGGATACAAGGGAAACAACGGCACTCGTAATAGTGGAAGGGGTCCAAAGCGTCAAGGAAACTGCCATAACTGTGGTAAGGCTTGACACTGGGCTCGAGAGTGCCGGGCACCCAAGAAGGAGGAAGGAGACGAGGATGAATGGTGAGGGGGAAATGGTGGGAAGGATCCCACAAGCTTGATGGCCGAGTTTGCCTCCAACAAAGGGAGGGTGATACTGAGGCCAGGAGCTTACGGCCTTGACTCGGGCACAAAAGAGCACACCACTTATGAGAAGAGAGAATTCATCTCTCTTGCTCCATGCAACAAGAAATTCAGAGTCGCCAACGGCAAGGTTGAGGCAGCTGAGGGGATTGGTGACAAGCTGGTCACAGTGGGTGTCAACGGTGTGGACTCCGAGCTCAAGCTAGAGGGGGTAGTCTACTTTCCCTCCATCACAACCGACCTACTCGCCGTCTCTAAGATAACTGACTATGGCATGACAGATGTTTTTGCATAGAAGGAAGCAGTGATAGTCCCTACCAAGGACATCAACATCTCCTACCCTGCCAAGAAGGTTGTTGCACAGGTCCCTTGTGTTGATGGACTCTACGTCTTGCAGACCAAGATGACAACATCAACGGCTGAATCTTTGGCCGGGAGTGATGATGAGGAGAGCAACAATGTAGATTCTGATGACGAAAGGACATGTTGGAGCAGCGGAAGCAGTGACAACGGAATATTCAGCAACAAAAACGGAAGCAAATGCAGCCATCGAGGCTGTTCATTCTAGCGAGTGCACATCGTCCGAGAACCCGTGGCACAGGCGCTTTGGGCACGTGGCTAATTGCACATTGGTGCTCATGGATAAGCAGGAGCTAGTGCGTGGGATGGAGCTAGGTGATGAGGCGAAGGGAGCTGGGATCTTGTGTGAGCCATGCCTTCAAGGCAAGGCCAAGAAGAAACCTTTCAAGCGTAATGGTACGCGTGCTCTTGCACCCCTTGACCTCATCTACTCTGACGTGTGTTGTCCCTTTCGCATACAATGGAGGCATCAGAGATTTCCTCACCTGCATAGACGACATTAGGCGCAAGGTCTGGATATACTTTCTCAAAAAGAAAAGTATGGTGAGGAAGAATTTGCAAGCCTTTGTCGCTATGGTTGAACGACAGAGTGGAAGGAAGGTGAAAGCATTCAGGACGGACAGTGGGGGGGAGTACGAAGCCTGCAGGGAGTGGCTCAAGACACAGGGTATTGAACACCAGAAAACTACTCCCTACTCACCTCAAAGCAACGGCGTAGTAGAGAGGATGAATCAGACCCTCCTTGGCATGACGAGGTGCATGTCCTTTGATGCCAAGCTGCCTCCTAGGTTCTGGGCTGAAGCAGCACGCACATCTACGTATCTTGTGAACCTCACACCTGCTGCAGCTCTGCAAAGGAGAGGCAAGAAGAAGCAGACACAGCAGCTGAAGACACTTCAAGAAGCATGGTCGGACAGGAAGCCGGTCGCCTCCCATCTCAAGGTGTTCGGTTGCACCAGCTTTGCCAAGGTCCAGGCTGGTGAGGGTCCTAGAAAGCTTGATGCAAGAGCACGAAAGTGTATTTTCATCGGCTATGACACCGCCCATAGAGCTTATAGACTGTGGAACCTAGGAGCGAAGAAGGTCAACCGCAGCAAAGACGTGGATTTCCACGAACATTCAGTGAGTAAGGGAGAGCTTCTTGAACTTGAGAACACTCCAAAACACGGAGAGTGGCTCACTCTTCTTGAGGAGGGAGACGAAGCACCAGCACAATGACATGGGCTGGGTAGTACAACAGGCAGAGAAGCTGATGAAGATGACTCGGAGGAATCAGCCTCCGAGTCCGACGTATCTGATCCTCCAGACCATGAGGAGGATACCTCTCCCCTCATCAATGACAAAACAGACCTCTAGCCTCTACATCAACAGCAAAAGCCAGCAAATCCAAGGAGCAGTTCACGTCTGAAAGTTCCTCGGCAACATTACTATGTAGATAGGGGTGAATGGGCAGGCTTCAACTATTCGTTCCTGGTTCAAGAGGAGCCAACGTCTGTCGTAGAGGCACTCGTGTGGCCTAAAAACGCTAACTGGGATGAAGAAGTTTGTAGTGAACTCAGCTCCATCAAGGAGAATGGGACATGGGTGCTGGTGGATAGAACTGTCGGCGCTCATGTTGTGGGGTCCAAGTGGGTGCTGAAAGCAAAAAGGAAACATGATGGTAAGATAGACAAGTACAAGGTACGAGTGGTAGCAAAGGGGTTCTCTCAACAGCCTGGCGCACAGTACGATGAGACCTTTGCTCCCGTTGTGATGTTCGCCGCCATCTAGTCAATGCTTGCCATTGCTACTGCCAAGAACATGGAGGTCCACCAGATGGATGTCAAGACAGCCTTCCTTTACGGCAAACTTGACAAGGAGGTACTGATGGAGGTTCTAGAGGGGGTAGATACTCCCGGGGGCAAGGTGTGTAGGTTGGTGAAGGCGCTNAGTACAAGGCACGGGTGGTAGCAAAGGGGTTCTCCCAACGGCCTGGCGCAGAGTACGATGAGACCTTTGCTCCAGTTGTGACGTTTGCCTCCATCCGGTCAATGCTTGCCATTGCTACTGCCGAGAACATGGAGGTCCACCAGATGGATGTCAAGACAGCCTTCCTTTACGGCAAACTTGACAAGGAGGTATTGATGGAGGTTCCGGAGGGGGTTGATGCTCCTGAGGGCAAGGTGTGCAGATTGGTGAAGGCACTCTATGGGCTAAAACAAGCGCCAAGACTTTGGTACCAGGAGATGGACACGTTNGTGGGGTCCAAGTGGGTGCTGAAAGCAAAAAGGAAACATGATGGTAAGATAGACAAGTACAAGGTACGAGTGGTAGCAAAGGGGTTCTCTCAACAGCCTGGCGCACAGTACGATGAGACCTTTGCTCCCGTTGTGATGTTCGCCGCCATCTAGTCAATGCTTGCCATTGCTACTGCCAAGAACATGGAGGTCCACCAGATGGATGTCAAGACAGCCTTCCTTTACGGCAAACTTGACAAGGAGGTACTGATGGAGGTTCTAGAGGGGGTAGATACTCCCGGGGGCAAGGTGTGTAGGTTGGTGAAGGCGCTCTATGGGCTAAAACAGGCGCCAAGACTTTGGTACCAGGAGATGGATACATTCATGGCCAAGGGTTCCTTCATGCACTGCGACAACGACCCTAGCATGTACATGCATGAGAGCGACAGAGGGACTATGTTGGTCACCTTGTACATCGATGACCTGATTCTGTGCTCTTCTTTAAGGCAGCTGCTAGACAATCTCAAGGGGCAACTGAGTAGCAGGTTCAAGATGAAGGACATGGGTCCTCTTAACCTTGGCATTGCCATCAAGCGTGACAGAGCAGTTGACATGGTGTGCCCCTTGCCATGAGTGTCGTTGATCGTACTCCCTGGTTTGACCACTGAGGAGTGGTCGAACACCTGATCTAACTTTAGATTTGGATTCCTTGGATTTTTTCCATGCAGGATCGAGCTTTGAATCGCTCAATTTGAGTGAGTATTCAGAAAGTTAGCCTAGCCCGAAAATCGGGTGTTGGGCGTGTGGAATCTGGTACCCGCCATAGGTGGCGGGATAATCCACCGCCAGTGGTCCTAGTTCATCTCCAATGGGCTCCAAAGGCACATGGGCCATGAAGGAATGAATGTGGATGGTCCCCTGGACCAAGGCAAGCCCCTCCCCACATTGGGATGACAGGAAGGGCGCTTCGACAGGCCACCGTCGAAGCGCCTCCCATCACTCCTGTTCGTGGGCATGGTGGGCAGCTCGGCTCCACCAAGGGTTACTTTGACGGCCGTAGCAGGGGCTCTACTGCTCCGATTCGGGCGTGCTTGGATGCGTTGGAAAGCTTAGATCACAGGCTATAAGAATCTGATGTAAACTCACTATGCTAAGTAACAAAAACTTGTTTCCATTCAGATCTTCTGAATGCGACGAGTTCTGCCCACTCACATCCGTGATCCTTGTGCTCCACACTCTTCACCATTGCTGACCATTGGCTGCCCAAACCTTGGTAGCGTGAACCACTGAGAGCTAGGCATCCTTGAGGGTGCCTCCACACCCACTAGAGCCAACAAAGGGTTATGGGCCTACGTTCCTAGACGAACCCTAGCTCTTCAAGTTTCACGCTACCGCCGCGCGCCATGGCAACGACTGAGCAAGAGAGCATCGGCGTCGTCTCCAAGTTTGATGGAAACGGCTTCCCCTTGTGGAGGTGGCAGTTTGAGGTCTACCTCAATGACAAGGGCCTGCTTGAGCTGGTCAACGGTGGAGAGGTCGCGCCTCCGGATACCGCGACACCGGAGGAAGTGGACAAGTACAAGAAGCGCAACAAGAAGGAGCTTGCATTGTTGGTGTTAGCGCTTGCTCTGCCGTAGCACGCACTGATTCAAGGATGCACAGAGGCCGCGGAGGCCTGGAAGAAACTCTGCACCATCTACCAGTCCACCAACCTCGCTAACCAGCTCTTTGTCTTCAAGAGGCTCGTCATCCTCCGAGCCAACGAAGGTGACGACATCATGGAGATCCTGCAGCAGATTTAGTCCCTTACTGTCGAGTGCATAGCCACTGGATGGAATGCCGACCCTCAGCTGCAAGCTATGATCCTCCTTCTGGCCTTGCCGGACAGTTGGAGTCCCATGATCACCGTCGTAGGCGGCTAGTCCGCCGATGAGCTGAAGTACCCGAAGGTGGCTGAGTACGTCCGCAACAAATGGATGCGGCGTGGTGGGAGAGAGAGCGGGGCAACATCACGTTCCGCCTATGCCGTCCGCCCCAAAGGTGGAGGGGGAGGCAAGAAGGGGAAGGGTGCCAAGCAGGGCACCAAGAAAGGTGACAACAAGGGGGAGTGCTACAACTGTGGCAAACAGGACCACTATGCACGCACCTGTCCCAACAAGAAGTCTGACCAGCCCGGGAAGGGCGGGAAGAAGGACACCCAAGCCATGATGGCCAAGGAATCTACCGACTTGACAGATCCGAAAGTCACGGTGATCGACTCCGGATCAGGCCGCCACACACAGTGCAACCGGGCGGCGTTCGTCACATACGGCGCCATCGAGCATCGCATGACAGTGGCCAACGGAAAAACGGAGTTGGCCGCGGGTGAAGGAAATGTTCGCATTGAGTCGGTGGTGAACGGGAAAGTCATTCCGTGCACCATCTACAACGTGCTCCACATGCCCAGCTTTGGAGCAAACCTGCTGTCAGTGAGCCGCCTTACCGACAAGGGGCTCGAAGTACTCTTCAACAAGAAAGAGGCCATCATCCGGAAGGAGGGGGATGGCGAGGTGATTACACGTGGCAAATGGGAGGAGGACCTGTACGTTCTTCGTACCAAGATTCTTGCCGATGTTGCGAGGACTGACGCCGTCAACCTCGTGACGAAGGATGAAGGAAATCTGGATCTGTGGCAGCACTGCCTATGTCACATCGCTCCCTCAACTGTGAGGGACATGGCGAAGAAGGAAGTGGTGCGGGGCCTTGAGGTCAAGAGCCTCGATGCAGCCAAGAATGCCGTGTGCGAGCCATGCATGGTGGGCAAGGCGACACGGCAGCCATTTGATGGCAAAGGGACGTGTGCATCGGCGAAGCTGGAGGTGGTCCACAATGACGTGTGTGGACCATTCAAGAGCTCCATCGGGGGCGCTCGCTACTTTGTCACCTTCATCGACGACCACCCGCCGCAAGCTCTACCTCTACATCATCAAGAGGAAGAGTGATTTCCAGACTTGTATGCAGGAGTTTGTGGCGGCAGTGGAGCGGCAAACCGGCTTGAAGGTGAAGGCATTCCAGAGCGACACCGGCGACGAGTACAAGGGCTGCTCGGCATGGATGAAGACCAAGGGGATCGCGTGGCAGAAAACTACGCCACACTCTCTATAGCAGAACGGCGTCGCCGAGAGGGCAAACCGAACCATCCTCAACATGGTCCGGTCCATGTTGAGGGATGCCGGCCTCGCGCAGCGGTACTATGGCAAGGCGGCACGGACAGCGGCGTACATCATGAAAATAACGCCGACGAAACCGCTATAAGACGCGGAGTCGAAGGTGTGGAAGATGCCACAAGAAGTGTGGAGCAGGAGGAAGCCAACTGTGGCACACCTCCGCACGTTTGGTTGTGTTGCACATGCTGTTGTGCAGGTACGGGAGGGGCGGGGCAAGCTGGACCCGCGGACTCGCCGGTGTATCTTTGTCGGGTACGAGAGCAGGAGCAAGGCGTACCGGCTCTTCGACTCACGGAAGCAGCAGATCGTGAAGAGTCACGACGTCACGTTTGACGAGGACAGCCGTTGGACGGACAAGGATGCGGGTCTCTCCAAGCGTGGGGAGTGGCTGGCACTCCTCGAGGGGGAGACGCCGGAGGACACAAAAGAGGATGACGTCCAAGCGACTCCAACCGGCGATAACCATCTGGGGGATGGGGATGCGGCTGATTGGCATTCAGCCGAGTCGGACATTGAGTTCGAAGAGCCGGCAGCAGTGGAGCTGAACAAGGAGGCGGGGAGTGAGCCCGAATCCCCACGGTCCCCGAAAGAGGGGGAGCAGGCCAGCGGTGCGAGTGGCGCCGCGAGAGGGCAGCAGCAACAGCAGCAGCAGCGATAGCAGCAGTAGCAGCCTCAACAGCAGCAGCCCCGGAGAAGCGGACGCGCAAGGAGGATGGCAAAACGGTACGATGCCGCGCAAGACACCTGGACTGGGTTTTCTTGAGCATTCTTTGTGCAAGAGGAGTCCGAGACCGTCAAGGAGGCATTACAGTAGAAGGATGGGGCTGAGTAGAAGGGAGCCATAAAATCTGAGCTCGCCTCCCACGGAGAGAAAGGCACTTGGCAGCTGATTGACAGGCCGGAGGGCACCAAAATCATCGGCTCCAAGTGGATCTTCAAGAAGAAGCTCACCAAGGAGGGGAAGGTGGAGCGGTTCAAGGCGCGGCTGGTGGCGAAGTGGTACGCCCAACGGAAGGGTGAACACTACGAAGAAACCTTCGCACCATTGGCAAAGTTCGCCTCCATCCGTTCCATCCTCTTGGTGGCGGCAGCGCGCAACTACGAAGTCCACCAAATGGACGTGAAAACCGTGTTTCTCAACGGCGACCTGGACAAGGAGGTCCTCATGGAGGTGCCGGAGGGGGTGGACGCACCGCAGGGGAAGGTGTGCCGGCTTTGCAAGGCGCTCTACGGACTGAAGCAAGCGCCACTCATGTGGTACCTAAAAATGGACGGCTTCATGGCCGAACTTGGCTTCAAGCGCTGCGAAGCGGATCAAAGCGTGTACGTGCGAAAGCAGCCGGGTTTGCACCAAATCGTGGTCCTCTACGTGGATGACCTCATCCTTGTGTCATCGGACATGGAGGAGTTGGTGAACCTGAAGCGGCAGCTGGGCGGTCGGTTCAAAATGACCGACATGGGCAAGCTCGAGTACTACCTCGGCAACGCCATCAAGAGGGACCGCAAGGCAGGCACGCTGGAGATGGGGCAGGCAAATCACATGCAAGAGGTGCTCCATTGCTACAACATGGAGGAGTGCAACCCCATTGGCACACCCATGACCACCACATGTGAGCTAAGCTCAAGCATGGGGCCAAGTACGGATGAGGAGAAGGAGGAGATGGCAGGTGTGCCATACCAGTCCGCAGTGGGGAGCATCATGTACGCCATGGTGGCGACGCTGCCCGACCTGGCCTTCACGGAGGGCCAAGTGAGCTGCTATGTTGCTGACCCCGGGCCGTTGCATTGGCAAGCGGTGAAGCGGATCCTCCGCTATCTCAAGGCGAAAAAACAGTCGTGGCTCGTGTTTGGAAGGGGAGCACGTGACGACTCCCTCGAGTTGGTCGGCTACTCGGATGCCGACTGGGCTGGTGATGTGGATGACAGAAAATCAACGTCGGGGTACGTGTTTGTACTTGGTGGTGCAGCAGTTTCATGGGCAAGCAGGAAGCAGGACTGTGTTGCACTGTCCAGCACCGAAGCGGAGTACATCGCACTCGCGGAAGCCGCAAAGGAGGCAGTGTGGTTGCGTCGGCTGCTGAAGGAGATCGGCGTGCCGCAAAGGAAGCCGACGGTGCTCAACGTTGACAACATGAGTGCCATCAGCCTGACGTAGAACCCGGTGCTGCGTAGGAGGACCAAGCACATCAAGATCCGGCATCACTACGCGCGGGACTTGGTGGCAAAGGGAGATGCGGCTATTGTGCATTGTGGCACTAAGCGCATGCTCGCCGACGCCATGACCAAGGCACAGCCCAAGGACAGGTATGCCGCAAGCTGCATGGAGCTTGGTCTGTGCTGTGAGGTTTAAAAATACTACAGGTTCCAAGGATAGGGAATCAAGGCTGCGTTGCAAGGGGGAGATTGTTGACATGGTGTGCCCCTTGCCATGAGTGCCGTTGATCGTACTCCCTGGTTCGACCACTGAGGAGTGGTCGAACACCTGATCTGACTTTAGATTTGGATTTCTTGGATTTTTTCCATGCAGGATCGAGCTTTGAATTGCTCGATTTGAGTGAGTATTCAGAAAGTTAGCCTAGCCCGAAAATCGGGTGTTGGGCGNCAATGGGCTCCAAAGGCACATGGGCCATGAAGGAATGAATGTGGATGGTCCCCTGGACCAAGGCAAGCCCCTCCCCACGTTGGGATGACAGGAAGGGCGCTTCGACAGGCCACCGTCGAAGCGCCTCCCATCACTCCTGTTCGTGGGCATGGTGGGCAGCTCGGCTCCACCAAGGGTTACTTTGACGGCCATAGCAGGGGCTCTACTGCTCCGATTTGGATGTGCTTGGATGCATTGGAAAGATTAGATCACACGCTATAAGAATCTGATGTAAACTCACTATGCTAAGTAACAAAAAGGTGTTTCGATTCAGATCTACTGAATACGACGAGTTCTACCCACTCACATCCGTGATCCTTGTGCTCCACACTCTCCATGATTGGTGTCCATTGGCTGCCCAAACCTTGGTAGCGTGAACCAATAAGAGCTAGGCATCCTTGAGGGTGCCTCCACACCCACTAGAGCCAACAAGAGCCGTAGGTACCATCAGCCTAAACCAGACAAAGTACATCGACTCCATCCTCAAATGATACGACATGACAGATTGCAAGCCTGCCAGCACACCCATGAGCTCAGAGTGCAAGCTCTCCACCTCCATGTCCCCATCTAATGAAACAGAGAAAACTGACATGCTGGGTATCCTATATTAGTCTGCAATGTGCAGTCTGATGTATGCCATGGTTACCACCCGGCCAGATATTGCCCATGCTGTTGGGCAGGTGAGCCAGTTTGTGGCCAATCCTGGTCCACTGCACTGGCAGGCTGTGAAGCGCATCAAGTGCTACCTTAAGGGGACGCGGCATGTGGGACTCCAGTTTGGAGGTATCGCTGGATCCGCGTCACTCCGTCTCATGTGCTACACCGACGCTGACTGGGGAGGCAATATCGACGACAAAAAATCCACCTCCGGCTTTGTGTGTATGCTAAATGGAGGTGCTTTCAGTTGGGCAAGTCGTAAGCAGGAGTGTGTCTCTCTGTCAACAGCTGAAGCTGAGTAAATTGCATTGGCTGAGGTGTGTAAAGAGGTGTAGTGGCTTCGCAGCTTGCTCTCTGAGATGAAGGCACCACTGGCAACGACGACAATCGTCAAGATTGACAACATGAGCGCGATAGACATGTCCAAGATTCCAGTTTTGTCCAGGCGCACAAAGCACATCGAGATCCGCCACCACTTTGCTCGGGACTTGGTCTTCAAGAAGACAGTGGAGCTGGAGTATGTTGACACCAAGCTGAACCGGGCTGACATGCTTACAAAGCCATTGGACAAGGATCTCCACCAGGCAAGCAGGCAAGGTATCTACATGGTCAACGTAAGTGATGAAGAATGATGATGGAAATTGATGCAAGGTGCAAGGGAGAGATTTGTTGAATATGTTTGCCCCTTGTTCAGTCTTGTACGACAGATCAGGAACACTCTGCCCCTTGTGGAGGTATGACCCCTGGACTTGTTGTATGGTGACTCAAGTATGCTCTGTCTCATGTGAGGTATGACCTATGAGTACACCATGTAAGTCAGTGGTTAACTTGGCCATTTTGTTGATTTGGCCAAGTGAGAGGTCATGAGTTTGATCCTGGCTCCATGCACATCTTGGTTGTTATGGAAGCTTCCAAGAAAGAAATTCCGTAGCTTCTGGGAAGCAACACGGCTGATCTGTCACCTTGGCACAAGGATGCTTATGTGTCAAGCCCACAGCGCAAGTCTCTTGGTGATGTGGCAGGGTCAAGCCACTTCTCAGGAATGTGCTTTTGAGTTCTAGGACTGGTCAGACAGCTATGAAAAGACTTGTCTTGCATGCTGATCAATCAACCCTTGCTTGATGCTCTCTTGTGTATTGACGACTTGAGCTCTTCTTGAGATGTAATGCTAAGGCGTTAGTACTCTTGAAGGTGAAGTGTATGCCTAATTAAGTTTGGGGTGCACGAAACATACCTGCAAAGGAAGAAGGTGTAAAAACCTTTGTGAGATTTTTGGTTTTGTGGCTTCTCTGCCGGAGGTGGTTAGCTCAATCGCTAACAGGATCTTGGTCCTGCAGCTGTGTCTCTTGGGATGGAGATCATACGTGATCATCTGCGATGGACACTCTTTTTGCATGAGGCACGTTATGCTCGCATTGTGGTGAGCGGTTCATAGATCTCCTTGGTGCAATTCCCATAGCCTCCACCTCCATCACACCTGATGGATAGGATTCTCTGAAGGTAGAT
>SZWC01005913.1:62216-101607 GCA_023375785.1 Penium margaritaceum
TGGGATGGAGATCATACGTGATCATCTGCGATGGACACTCTTTTTGCATGAGGCACGTTATGCTCGCATTGTGGTGAGCGGTTCATAGATCTCCTTGGTGCAATTCCCATAGCCTCCACCTCCATCACACCTGATGGATAGGATTCTCTGAAGGTAGATTATCTAGCACAATTAGGGGAGTCACTGGACATGATCCTGTACTTGCACCTCATTGGCTCTCTGATGTACTTGGCCACTAGCACATGACTCGACATCATCTATTCCATCGACCTCATTGCAGATTTCTTGAAGTGTCCTCGTGCAAGAGCCCTTTATGTAGCTGTGCAAGTGATACGGTATGTTGTTTCTGCGCCTTACCTCAGACTCTATTTTTGACGGAAGTGTTCGGTGGTAGTCGATGGCAACACAGACACTGACTAGGCATGGAGCCCTGATGGAGGTAGTTGCACAGGCTATGTGTTCTTGCTCGTTGGCACATTTTTTTCATGACATAGCAGCAAGCAGCGTTGTATTGCATGTAGCTCATTAGAGGGTGGGTATGTTACGCTAGGGACTGGGGCTGCTGAGGCAGTATGGCTGTAGTGTTTGTTTCATGAGTTCTGACAGTCTATGCTTTGCGTCATTTTGAGTTGTTTCAACCAGTGTGCTCTTGCCTTTAAAGATAACTGTGTTGTGTTCCATGCACGCACGAGGCACATTCGTTTTGAGAATCACATGATGGGTGATCTTGTCGAGCGACAGGTGATCTTCGTCATCTGCATTAGCACGGACATGGAGTGTGCTAACGTCATCACCAAGGCACTCGGGAGCACGAAGTTCATGGTGGCCATTCTTTGTGTTGCGCTTCGTCTCTTGCCTCAAAGTGGATGAGAGTGGGGTGTGTGAGCATGGACTGTTGATCATCTCCTTGTGCACTTGTGTCAGGTCTATACATGCATGGACATGTGTACCATCAGGTCATAGGGGAGTGTTGTGATGTGAGTCGTCTTGTCTATTTGTATAGCTTACTATGACCACTCGGACGCATCCATGCTTGTGCAGATCCTTGATGCAGACCCAGTTGGCGCCAGAGCACCGATGGTGGCTCCACCTAGTAGCTGCCAGACAGTTGCCACAATGCCTCGTGTGCTTGCTAAGGTGTTGTATAGTTTTCGTGTAGTTGCTAGAGTTTCCTCGGTGGACGGGCTCTCAAGCCAAATTTGCATGTTTTTCATTGTTCTTCAATTGATCAATGTCGGGCTTGTACGTGCAACTAGTTGTAGTGTCCATCTCAGTATTCTACATTTCTTGGTTCAGAAGGTGTTGCGTTTGGAATCTTGTGCTTGGAGTTACGACCAAAACACTTCATTTGGACCGGTTTTAGGACAAACTGACAATGCCATGTGCGTCACCCGCACTGCGCCGTGGCAGATATTTATGTTGTGTGTTTGTCAATTGTCATTTCTTTGTGCTTTACTAAGCTATTGGAGCTTATGAGGATTTTCTTGTGTCCCTAGCCTAATATTTGTTGTGTCTTGCATCTGCCTGCTTGCTAGTGCGCTAGCTTACCGGATTGTGTCGCCATGCCAGCAGCAAAAAGGTTAGGAAGCTTCTTAGTAGTTTCTCAAGTTGGCCAAAATACATGAAAATCTTGAAGTCGTCAAGCGGTGGGCCATGAATACAAGAATTGGAATGCCCACTTGCGATTGTTTTAGACTCGTGTACGTCAAGGATGTAGGATTTCCTCCCCCCTTGTAGTCGTGACATCCCGACGCTCTAGTCGATGTAGGCCGGTGACGGTGAAAGCAGCCTTCGATCAGATGATGGATGTCTCAGAGGTTTTTGTAGGGCTCCCTACTATTCTGCGTGGCATCGTGGCTGTGCCACTTGACCAGATCTTTTGTCATGTTTTTATGGTGTTGATGTCCGAGGATTTGTTAACTCACATACTCCGCATCTCCGTCCACGTGTACCAAAGGTTGTGGTGCGACGTCTCTGCAGGGAAAGATCATGCTGGGGTCTTGGTAGTGTTTGAGCTTGTTAATTGGGAAGACAATATGAATCGCCATGCTTTCAAGTAAGCAAAGTTGAGCAACGACTGGGATTTGCATTTGATTGATCTCAAACGGTCCCAATCAGCAAGATTAGAGCTTCGTGAAGTCTTGTCCTTGGATTTTGATATCTGTCGAGCTGAGGAGGATACCATCACCAATGCTATCCATGTCATCGTTGTGATGTCGGTCAGCTCCCCGCTTCATAGCTTCTTGCGTCTTTGCGAGGGACTCGTGTTTTTCCTCCCAAGTTCTTGTGAAGTCGCGGCGATGAATGTCAACCACAAGAATGTCACTCTGACTCTACAATCCAGCCAGTGTGGCGGGAAGTTTGTTGTACTCCACCTTGAAAGGGATTTCACCCGTTGCGGTGGAAGTCGTGGAGTTGTATGCAATATTGGTGGTTGAGGATGTGCAATCAATACTTTTAAAAGCCTGAACGCCCTTTTGACCACCATGCGTGTGGCCAAATGCTTGTGGTTGAATATGCTCTACCATGGCTGTAGACCATAGGCAACAAATATGTAAGGAGATAGCATGTAGAGTCTGCATGGATACCCGACATACTCTAGAAGCTTGAAGCGTAATAGGTCCCTAGCCATGACCAACTAGTACCCGGAGGTATTTGTGAATTGACTCAAATTGTGCTTAGAGCCAACCCAAACAACATGGAAGTGATAGATTATGCATCGTTTTTCTACCATGATTTGTTTTAGAAGTATTTACGAAAGGGAACGAGAAACTAGATACCCTCCATATCCAAATTTAAGCTATCGTGTCTGCATATGCTGAAAAAGGTACCGGATACCCAGACCAATTTCATTTTGTAACCGCGTGTTTGGTGTCCGCCATGTTAAAGACGACGTATCCGAGTCCGCTGTTTTTAGCCGGCATACCATGAGGTTTTATTTTTATAATGGGGTACCTACATTGAAAGAAGGTAAATATTTGCAATTACATGAACACGACCCTAGAGTGCAATGTCGACGATGTGTTCATGCCATTATGTCGTACTCGCCAAAAACCGAAGTGGGGGAAGTGCCAGGTCAAACTCGAGAGAACCAGGGGGGCGACGGAGGGGGGGGGGGGGGGGGGGGGGGGGGGGGTCGAGCATGCGCCCTCCCATTCTGCACACCATGTGACGGTTGTGCGCATAAGAGAAAAAGAATTGCACACCGGTAAGCTGGAAGCGAGACCACTTTTTCCTCATCTTTGTCGGTCGTGCACAATGGGAGAAAAACAAGTTGAAATGTTGTCATATCAGTGCCATTAAAACGGTTGATCGGACATGTAGCGGAGGCCAACCATTTGAAAGAGATAATGTCGTTCCTGGTTTTTCCAATTTGCCTTACTTTAAGTTTGCCTTTACATACACAGATATAGTGCTTTCTACAATGTTAAACATGTTTAACGATTGCAGTAAGAATATCGATGTAAAACATGACGACCGTCCGATTGGATAATCTAACATCCCATGAATTTCTTTGTCACATACTTCAGAATGTTTCGAATCGGTGCAACATAAATAGGGGATCATGTGAATTATGCAAAATCGAGGACAGACAGTGTGGCCCTAAACGGGTTCCGAGTTCATTTGACCCCGATTCAAAATTTGACAACAGTACAACGCATCTTGTCATATGTACTATTGGACAGATAGGTAACTATGAAGTATGTGGGAGTCGCCATTTGTCATGGTGCTCACAACCATTGTGCGCACAATGACTTACAAGTCGTGTGTCATGCGTTTTGTGAGAGTTAACTCTTTTTGGTCGTGCACGCAAATAACACTAACCTCTCGCATTAAGACTCAGTAAACACGTACGTGTTTTCATTTGCAAACTTCATTACATAAACATGTTCATTATCAGTTGACAACTCCAATCCAACACATTACAAAGACATTAGATTTATAAAGATGACATCACATTGTCTTAATAAGCAGGCCTTGTTTTTAAGGAATACCAACCAAGAATAAAATCAAAGATGGCATACCCATCGTTTTAAAAAAAAGGAACGCCATGCCCGTATGCCGTTACTAATTTCAAAGGTCTGGGTACGCCGCGAGCAGACATGATATTCATGGGTATGCCATTTTTGTTTTTTAGTGCGCCGGGTATGCCGTGCCAAAATTTTGACCCGTGGGTATGCCAGATCAAAAGTGAGCACGGTGTGGGTATCCGAGCTATTTTACCCTTACGAAAGTTGTCGGTCTCCGTGTAGTCCTAAAACCACGATGGGAATCTGGGAACCATCAATCACACCCAGGCATCCTGGTACTCCTTGCACCGCTCTAAATGACCTCTCCAATCGCAACAGTTTTTCTCAATTCGGCCAATGAATGCGTACCCCCTTAAATGGAAATTGGAACTCCATGGTGAATTCGTGGAATATTTTAACAACAATGGACTTTCCGACTTCTTGACAGTTGCCAATGACGGAGAATGAGAGTCTCAAGGGCAAGCCATGTTAGTGCAATGGCTACACAGACCACCACAAACATAGCAAATCACATCACTGTGCCTTCACGTTGTAGGATTGGGTGCATTTCCCTTATAATGAGGTTGAACAGAGCGGGTATCACTCTTACAGAAGCCATTAACCTGCTCTCGCTCAATGTGGTGGACCATGGTGGAACGTGACTTCCATCATGTGGTTGGATCCATAGGATGCAAAAACTCCGAAGACATCGTGGATTTGAGGCAAGGTAATTGAGCATGTTAAGAATGAAAAAGGTGCTTGCCCATTGATGGATGGACTTGTCTATAACAGTAGCTCATGTGGCATACTATAGTAGGAGGGGAAAATCCATTGCATTTGGAAATTCCAGGTGTGCAATGGGCTTGCTTGGCAATGGTTGGAGTAGGCGAGAACCCTAGCCTCGCAATGGATGTGGAATAGAGAGCGTAGAGAAGAAGCGGGGACCGTTATGAGTGGAGACATCCTGTCCACCCGAGAGACCACCCACGAGGTGGTCACATATAGGGCAGTGTTTCCACTTGTGATGTTCACTTCGCGGTCAATTTTTACAAAATTGCACTCATGCACTTTCAAGTGGCAGGATAAAGCCTCTTTTCTTCCAACCTTGCAGTTTGTGCATCGCAAGAATCTCCACCCATCGCACAAGCCACTTAGGGTGGCCGAATGTGATAAATTTTCAAAAAAATTGCGGATCACCGTAGGTGGTCTGATCATATCCTATGTTCTTGACATTGGAACCTTCATTTCCCTACGTCGTTCATGGTGAACAACTGGCCTATGAAGAGGCAATGGCACTACAGTTGTGATTTTTTTGCGTTCATCCAGTGGTGTCATGCCTCGGTTTGGCATGGGTGAGCTTATATCAATCTTTTGTTGATTTCAGAAATAGACTTTCCAAGAAATGTCCTCCCATGAAGGTGGGTGAAACTCCCCCACTTCACCAAATTTTGGCACCCGTTGTGCCGCTAGTCAGGTTCATAGTTCCTCAAGCACTCTTTTAAATGTATATTACAAACTTCAGGACAGCAGATGATCCATCATTAGCAAACTTAGTATGGATGTAAGCCACATATTGTGTCACGAGATTGACAAAATCCCGTGTTGAATTCGAAGTTGCTGAAATTTCTAACCATGTACAAGTTGCTTAGAATGGGGGTGTACTTCTCCCGGTTTGAGCGAACTAACCACAATCCAACAACGATGATTCTGGATGAAAGAGGAAGCAGGTGGGATACATTGCGCTCCTTTATCACCCATTTCCCAGAAGTATCACTTGCGACTCTGGTGTTTCAGCCAACCCCTGCTCAATACGCTGGATTGTTTTGATGTTGAGATAGCTCAATTAAACTTGGCACGATGCTTGATTTTAACATTGGGCGATATTGGGGGTTTAAAGGGACAATAGGATAAATTCTAGGACCAAGAAATCTTAGCTTGCTCCCGGTTAGATCCGCAGCAAAACTAATGAACCACCCCCCAAATTGATACGTGATGGTTCCACTTTGCAACTCGGACTCCTCCCCTGGTGAAAATCACCTACATCATGCCCAAACCGTGTTTTGGCTGATTATTGCTCAATACTCACTTCAAAATTGGCATAAGAGATGCCGTTTGAACCACGTCCTCCATTGTTTCCCTCAATATTGTGACTGAAATGAATTCCGACTGCAGCGAGCTTGGAAAGACGGTGGGCACAGTCTCCAGAGACTGATGTTATTCTCTCCACCAAAGGAGGATTCTCCCTCTTGAGTGACCTTAAATGTTTACATCCTAGTCGAAAATGCAAGCCCCCCATGAAAGCTGGTATTCTCTCTTAGCGAGATCTTTGCCTCTACATCATCCATCTTGCTGCGATGTTTACATACCCTATAGAAGTACATGGAGTGTCATGACTTTTTTCTCTGAAGGTTCCCCTCTTGCAGCCTCGCTGTATACTGCATACCACGATGCTAATATCTCATGTTTTAGCAAACAAGCCCTTACAATTGATTTTGATTCGGCGGAAGAGGTATTTTGATCCATTGGTTCTTTTGGTTTTGGACATCCATTTTTGTCAAAGCCTTGTTTCTCATTTCACAGAATGGCCAAGTATTGCGCCCCCCTACGTGCCCCATAGCGCACATTAATCCGGTAGTGATAAATGCGTTCTTTGCCTGGTGCATGAGGTCGTCAAAATGTACCTGAAACATGCATTTTCAACAGATATTTGGTGCTTGCCATAATTTTGCCTAAAGGAGACCCCAGAAAAATTCCCGGTTCTTGTGACTGATTTGCATACAAACGGGAAACATTTACTGCCATCTGCCATAGGAGGGCATTGTTTTTTGCCAAATAGCAGGGCTGGTTGTAGGGTTTTGGACATCTTGTGAGAACTACATGAACAATGGTCAAGATGTACAATAAATGGAGCTCGACTGTGCTTCATTGGAAAAGAGGCTCATGGTGTAGTGTACGATGCTGGTGCACGGTGACATTTCAAGTGAGGGCTTCTTTCCTCCCTCTTCTACAAGCAGCGTCACTCGGACAACGGTTTTGTCTCCCAAGGGTTCCGTGTGGCTTAGGACGCGAAGAGAACTTAGACTAAACATCCGGTAAGTCATACGCTTATGCGTATTTGATGATGCCTTAGTACCTCAAGTGAATCCATGCATGATGTTGTGCATGTAGGCCAGCACAGAAGTAAGACTCTTGGTGGAATTTCTTGCAATGCAAGTGCTCCCCTCCAACCCGCTCTCCGTTCCGACATTCCCAAGTGAAGCACCTGGGTGTCGCAACCTGCCTCCTTTGACACCTGATGGTAGGTGCCCAACACCATAGCATTGCCCACGTACTTGGCAGGTAATGATGCATGTAAGACGTGCACCCGCGCAAAACTTTGGCAGTTCAGTCGTTGTGGAAGCCTTTGCTGTAGCACCATCACGTGCACACAAGTATGTCCCATACTCTGTGTACCATGCCATGCATGTCCATTCCCTGCATTCCTCTCCATTATCACATAGTCAACAAAATGCTTCCCTTGTTGACGAAGATGAGTGCCAAAACATGCCTACCTTCAACCTTTTGTCGGTGCTTGACGCCAACGCCAATGCTCCTCGTGTCGGGTCTCGTAACTGGCACATTGCGCCTCAAAATCTAGGACATCTGCATGGCATTGTACTAACCGGGGTGTGTGTGTGTGTGTGTGTGTGTGTGTGTGTGTGTGTGTGTGTGTGTGTGTGTGTGTGTGTGTGTGTGTGTGTGTGTGTGTGTGTGTGTGTGTGTGTGTGTGTGTGTGTGTATGCTACGTTTTACATTGGGCTTTGATTTTATCTCGCCGTTTTATTTATTATTTCCAACTTCACATGTCTTGCATGTTCATCTGAAAAAGAGGAGCCCTATCCTGGGTCGGACGATGAATACCATTGTGAGATCTTTCCTAGAGGCATAGTCTTTGCATTCATGGAAGCATGTCGGCAATCCGTGGAGGACTACGACATCCACTGCTGAATGCCCTTGTCATGGACGCGGCAGGAGCTCGGCGAGATAGTTGTGCGCTGTGGCAATGCATGAGAAAACAATTGCGGGTAGACGCTCCGCACGACTGTGCACAAGACGTACGGGAACGTGGTCGGCACGCATTATGTCAACGACCAAAAGTGTAACCCAAGAGATCACCATGGCAACCCAGCTAGAACCGCAGATGAGGTGCTAAGGTACGTCAGCAACTCCCTTGCGGAGGACATCACGGCTTTCGTGGAAACATGACAACTTGTAGTTCACAAAGTTACTGGGGGAAAGTGTGGGGTACCCGGCTGTCTAGCATGCAAAGAAAAGAGTCATGAAGAACATCTTGGGCGAGTTGTCCCTCTCATGGTCGCTGTTCCCCGCTCTCGTGGCCGAGGTGTGAATGGGAGGGTCGGGCCTGAAAGGCTCAGGAGGGACGAGAAGGGTGGTGATAAGTCAGAGGAGATGTTTGTCCTTGTGCTACACGGTGCTCATTTGACCTTCTCTGTGGACGTGTGTCATCCATTGATGCCCATGACTCCATGGTGGTGTGCTTGCATGCAGATACTAGGGGTGGATTCTGGTGCCCTGGTGCTCGCAGAGGAGGACAGTAAGCATTGGTTTGGTCGTGCCTCCTACGCACCCATGGTGTGCCATAACAGATTTCAGCACACGCATGGCATCCTCATCCTAGACGGGACATTTGTGAAGAATGACTTCTCCTAGGGTTTGCTCATTGCACCCACCTTTGATGCAAACGAACACGTGTTGCCCATTGCCTAGGTCCTTGTGAGCACCAAGAACACCAAAAACTAGACTTAGTTCAGCATTTGTGCCATTTGTTACCTCTTTGGCACCAATGGTATCGGCAAAATCACTCCAACCTTGTGGTCTTGTTTGCACGCCCCCCTTCCTCGTGGTCTCGTTTGCCATGGTCACACCACGTCAAACGCCAATGAGATCTTGAATGCGCGGTTGAGGGAGGTTCACAAGACAAATCTGGTGTTTTTCTTTGCCACCCTATGGACATTCACTCTACGAATGTTTTTCGCACGTCACAGTACTCGTGCCAAATTTGCCAGTCCGCTAGCCCTTCTTGCTGCTGCCCGCCTGCTAAACAAAGTGGTCACATCGCGAGAGTACGTTGTGATTTCAAGAAGCACCTTTGTTGGGATTGCTTGGGGACAAAGGTCCAAAGTGCCACAAGGTGCTGCTTGCATCTGATGCACGTGGTTGTGTGGGAACTTTCAGGAGTTTTGGGGCATTTTGCATTCATGGCTACGCCGTGCTGCTTGCTTCACGCCAAAACCCCAAGATTTGCGTAAACCTTGCTCTGTCAAAGGCAGCATGGCAGCGCACGTACATTGCCTCTATAGTAGGCTTGAATATCCGCACTTGCTTGTATGACTTGTAGGGCTTGAACATGCCGGGAATCAAGCAAGGACAAGGCTGTCCGCGTAGCGCACGGCATGAGCACTCGCAGTGCGAGCGCGCCAATCAGTTGTGCACAACATGCAGTTAATGCGGGAATACATAGCGCTTTTGCCCAAACCCACCTGGGCGTACACCAGCAAAGGTAGTAGCAACTGTGCGCGTAGCCCACACGGCTGTGGCACTCGTTGATGCAACAATTGTTGGCCATGGTGCTGCTGAGGCTTACTGAGGTGCAAGCACAGACCAAGCACCTCCAGCATACGTGCAGGAGTTGTCAAGAAATTCAGAGGGAGACAAGTGAGAGTGAGGGAGGAGGAATTGCGGGGTGGAGGGCACAAGTTGTTTAGGAGGTACAAGAGGGGAGTAGAACAGAACGTGCTGTAAAGTTGCGGATGCAACTCTAGTGTTTGTCAATAGGTGAGGAGTCCATTGCATAGATTCATTGGGCTGCACTAACCTTCATTCCCCAATCATGTTTTCCATTGCAGGGTGAATGAAGCAAACATAAACTCCATGGATGATCCTTGACAAATGTTGCATGAAACATATGCATAGTCTACAACAAAAATTAACATCCAATGATTTCACTTCCTACTTGAGATACCCCAAATGCCAAGCTTCTTCCTGCCATTATTGTCGGACGCCCTGGCTTCCTTAAGTCCTTTGTGTTTCCTATCAGCATAGCCTTTGTTGTATGCCTGCTTGTAAGAATACGCACGACATGCTTCCTAACATTGGGAACACACATACTTTATGTAGTACTGGAGGACACACAATGCTATTTCTCCGAGAAGAAATAGGAACAAAAATGTAGGGGCCGTGGGATTTGGACTTGTAGCATCCATGTAACAGAATGAGGATGGTAGAGAATAGACTGTAGTGAAATATTAGTATTTATGATGTAATTGGATATACAATGGCCATCATTATAGTGTACTCTGTGTAATACCCTAAAGAAGCATGAATACAAATGTAAAGCACAATGTTTATATTCTACATACTATGTATTAAACCTTATTGCACAGTGCCTACAACCCTAATGCAAAGTGTGTAAGACCCTAATACACAGTGTCAAAATCCTAAGGCACATTATCTACAAACGTGAAGCAGAGTCCCTCAAACCCTAAATCACACTAAGTCCCTAAAGCACAATGCCCAAATCCCTAAATCATAGTGTGTAAAACCCTTAAGCAGAACGTCTTAAAACCCTAGTGTATAGTGTGTAAAACCCTAATGAACAATGCCAAGAACCCTAATGCATAGTGTTTAAGAACCTAAGGTACAATGACTCAAACCCTAAAGCCAACTGTCTACAATTTTAGAGAAGAGTTCCTACACCCTTAATGGACACTGTGTGAGTCCCTGAAGCAAAATGCCTAAAACTCTTAAGAAAAGTATGTAAAACCGTTCAGCACGGCATCTAAAGCCAAAGGGAACGTTGTCTACAACTTTATCGCAACGATTCTAAAACCCTAAAGCACAATGTCTAAGTCCCTGAAGCACAATGCCTAAACCTTAGAACAAAGTGTTAGCAAAAATTGTTGAGTGTCTAAAACCCTAAAGTACAATGTGTAAATCCTTATAGCACTATGTGTAAAACCAGAAAGCATACTGTCTACATCCCCATAGGAGACTATCTAAAACCCTAAACCAAAGTGTTTAAAACATCAAATCACAATGTGTAAAACACGAAATCACAATGTCTAAAACCATGAAACATAGTGTGTTAAGGCCTAAAGCACACTTGTTGTAACTATAAATTCTTTTTTTTCCTCTTTACATACATGTATGTACGTATGTGTACATACATACGTGTGATAGGAGCAAACATTGCTATGTTTATATGTCGTATTTCATAGTCATTTATAGGTTCTTGTGTTTGATGAAAATCATGCAAATAACATTGTTTGAAAAAGGGAAACAATAATTGGGACAGTTGTACACCTTTCACTACAATGTTGTCAGCATGAAGTCTAGAGGCAGATCACCAGGTTCATGCATGGTATTACTGCATACACGTGCAAAATGTTTTTGTCTATGAGTAGTGAGAAACCACTTTCATGTGACGCATAAAAACAAGGAAATCATACATACTCGATGTATAGCCCACTTCATAGGGTCCTTAGGTTCTGTCAGTGGTCTTGCGTATATGTTGGCCGGTGATGCACAAGCACATGCCACAATGATGAGCACGTCAAAGTCATGGGCATGAGTCTCCGTTTGCACGCAGGACCCTAGGAAGAGAACGTTTATTTTGAGAGAGCAATAAAAGCATCGCTGAGGGAAGAATTTATGGTGGGAAACATTCCTATGCTTGTGCAAAAAACCTGGGACTATGTGACCGTCTCATGAAAACAAAGATAGAAAAATGCATTCGTGCAATCAATTTTCAAGTAATGAGAAACACTTTGCTGTCAAACCCTTGTCAAAGACCGCAAAGGTCTTTAACCACCTAGCATAGCAATGGCAGAACGTACCTGCCAAAAGAAGGATTCTCACAAACTTGGCAGTACACGTACTTTTTTGAGTCAATGAAGGTGTTGCGAATAACAGCCCTTTCCGGAATGGCAACTCACATTGAATGCGCCTCATCATGTCGCACCGATTTTGCTGGTGATTTCAGACTTAGCCAAGAATTTGAATGACAAAGTGATGTCACTCGTTATGCATATGTCATATCTGATGATAGGAATGGAAAAACATACATATGTTTGAACATTAAAAGTAAATTGCTAGATCTCTTTTTCAATGCGTAATGATATAATGAAAATTCTTGCAACAAGCAGTCAGCCGATCGGTGCACTTGACCAGGTCTGTCCTCGATGGAGGGATTTTTGTCTACGGCCCGCAGTTCGGCACTGTTTTAGGTGTTGTGACCATTGACCGTGAGAGCAGCAAATTCGAATGCCGCACCTACCACGACCTTGGGGTGTCCCTTCCAAACCGGGCTTACTATATATCTTGGCCCTTCGGGGTTTTGTGAATTCGGTGATGGTAACAAGTACCCCATTTTAGTGGATCATTGACGCAATCCACCCGCAAGTGTGACAAGAAAGGAAAATTTCCCCTAGTTTGAACGTTTCATCTCCATGAAACCCGATTGGTGAAAATGGACCATGAGAAGCCCCTCAATCAAAAATTTCATAAGAAACCCCCCATATGTGTAAGTAGTCATTTCCATTTTTCATGTCATCTCTTTGCAAAACGTGTCTTTCTAGAGTGTTCATGTTGTCTTCGCGTAAAAAGATTGCTTGAAAAAAAAGGGCATCAAGAGATCCTTTTGTGTGAATTTGCCTCCTACCATCTTTTTTGGTGAAGAAATTTTCTACCTTTGTTCACTCTTTATCGTCCTCACCATGTTTGGCCAAGGCATATCACATGAACTCAAAATGCTCCATCAACACGGGGTTTTGAAAATCACTCAATATACCTAGTAGGGCACATTGTCTTCCAACAAGAACATACAAGGATAGATGTACTATATGTTTGTAGGAAGTTTTAGAGTTAGAATTCAATGATTCAAAGGCATCAAACTTGATATCCATGTTTTTCTTAACACTAATACCGCAATTCAAATCCTTATGCATGGGGGACCATTGTGCAGTTCAATGGTCACCAAGAATCCTTAGAAATATTTCCATGATATAAAAAAAAAAACTTTTTGATATTTATTTTTATCTTTGTGGAAGCAAAATAAAAGTTACGGATAGTTAGTTACATGCCTTTGAATAATTGTAATGTAACTCTCAATTCTCCAAAAAAAATGCCATATACCTTGAAAAGGCATACAAATCATTTGGTTACCTTTTGTGCTTTGCATAATGTGTATCATGTATGAATTTCTATAAGAAACTTTGAAAAAAAATTCATTTGGTTCCTCTTATATCGTGGGGACACCACTGAAGCCGCATAAGAGTTGGCTTTGATGCAAAAAAAAAACAAGCAGGGCAGATTGCCTTCAGAGAAGATCTGAAGACCATGCTCTGCAATAGTTGCTCCAGAGTCTGGTTCGTGTGCTTTGTCTGCCAATTGCTCTGTGGGTGGTATGTCGTGGTCAGTTGCACCCGCGTGCCCAGCTTCTCCATGAGATATCTCCAGAATCGTGAAGTGAAGCGTGGATCACGATCTCATACCACTGATTGTGGCACTCCATGTACCTTGATGACATGAATGAGGAGGAGTTGAGTTGTCTCGGCAGTTGTGATACTCTCAGGACATGCGTTGAAGTGTGCCATCTTGGGGAACCGGTCCACCACCACCAACACTGTGTTGTTGCCCTGCTACGTCAAAGGCAACCTGCCAATGAGGACAAGTGAGATGTCTGTCCATAGCCTCTCTGGTACAGGCAATGGTTGCAACTCCCCTGGTGGCTTGGTCCTCCGCGCCTTGATGCATTGGCACACATCACAACTGCTCACAAACCTCTTACATTCAGTTTCCATTAACGACCACCAGTATTGGCGTCCCAAAGCTTCGAGCATCTTGTCGAAGCCGAAGTGACTCGAGTAATGGGTGTCATGTGCGTCCTCTAGCAACAACTGCTTCAATGGCGCATAGTCCGGCACGTCAATCCTCTGCCCCTGCCCCCTTTGCCAATTTTTTCCATCCCACGTGACGTCTTTCAGCGCACCACCCATGAACTCACTCTCCACGCCATAGCGGTGCTTGAACAGGCTATGCATGACCGGAGATTCTATCAGCACTGAGATGGCATTGAGGCTCAAGTCCGGCCTCCACGCCAGAGGATCTTCTGGGTTCACCTTCCCAGGCTTGTACTGAATCTCGTAGTCAAAAATCCCTTCCAAGAACTCCATCCAACGAGTCTAACAGCGACTGAGGTTTGGCTGCGTCATCAAGTACTTCAGGGCGTAGTGACCCGTGAAGACCACACAGTGTCGCGACTCGAGGTAGCACCTCCATTGCTTGAACGCATGGATCACCGCCAGTATCTCCTCGCCATGGATTGCGTAGTTCAGCTCCGCACCTTGCAACTTGCGTGATGCGTATGCAACCGGCTATGGCCCCTTCTCATGATCCTGCATCAACACCACCCCAATGGCATAGTAACTTGCGTCCGTCGCCATGACGTACTCCTTGGATGAATCTGGATGCACCAAGACCGGAGCATCACACATTGCAGCCTTGAGCTCCTCAAAGCTCTTCTGCTCTTTATTACCCCATTCCCACTGGTGATCCTTTCACAGCAGCTGAGTCAGCGGCGTACCCTGTTCTGCGTACCCCTGGATGAATTTCTGGTGGTAGTTGACAACCCCAAGGAAGACCTGGATTTCACGCACGCACTTTTGTGTCGGCCACTACCTCACTACTTCCACCTTCTTTGGTTCCATGCGGAGACCCTTGCTGCTCACAATGTGTCCAAGGAACTCCTCCTCCCTTTTCTTGAAATCGTACTTGGAGAGCTTTGCAAACAACTTCTTACTCTGAAGAAGTTCCAACACCTGCCGAAGATGTTGCTGATGCTCTTCCAGAGTTCGGGAGTAGATGAGGATTTTGTCAAGGAACACCACCACAAACTGGTCCAAGTGAGGGTGGAAGATCCTGTTCATGAGGCTCATGAACGTTGCAAGAGCGTTGGTCAACCCAAACGGCATCACGAGGTACTCAAAATGGCCGTACCACGTACGAAACACCGTCTTCTCCACATCATGATCCGCAATCCAGATCTGATGGTACCTCGAGCGCAAGTAAATCTTGCTGAAGTATTGTGCTCCCCTTAACTGGTCAAATAGCTCCTTGACCCTTGGCAGCGGGTATCGGTTCTTGATCGTTACGTTGTTCAGTGCGCGATAGTCCACGCACATCCGAAGCTCCCCTCTCTTTTTCTTGACAAAGAGGATCGGTGCAGCATAGGGTAACACTGATGGTCTGATGAACCCCTGCTCTTTTAGTTCCTCCAACTGCTTCTTCAGTACACCAAGCTCATTATAGCTTAGGTGGTAAACCCGTTGGCACTTCAGCAGGAAACACGTCACTATAGTTGTCTAACAATCCCTTGATGCAATCCAACAGCTCTATTGCTGGTGCTTTCTGCTGCTCTACCTCTTTTTGCTTTGCCTGTGCTGCTTCCTTCTGCCACATCCACACAAGGTAGACTTGGTCCCCCTTACGCTGACAGCGCTTCAGCTGCACGTAACTCATCTGCGGCACCTTGCCTGCCTTGGAGTCTTTCTCCTCTGCCCACAACGACAAAACAATTTGCTCCCCGCATTTCTTCACTTTCACCTGGCTGCGCACCCAATCCACAGCGAGAATCCACCGATGCAGCCAGTCACGCCCCAAAATGGCGTCGTAGGTGTCCATTGGGCACGTGCGAAAGTTTACCTTGCACAACAGCTTGCCCAGACGGATCCTCAGAGGCTTCAGAGGTAGTCCGCACTCCAGCTCCTCTTGCACCAACTTGGCCGTAGTTGGCTTCCCGAGTAGCTGTGCAAGCCCCAACCTCTTTGTAAGCTCATCGCTAAAGAATGAGTGCGACACGCCGCAATCCAGTAATGCTTTAATCTGCCGATGAGTCTGGCACCCCATCCTATTTGTAGAACCAGCCGATACAATTTCGACTTTGAGGAGGATTCTCGGAACGCTCCCGCTTCCTTCGCTCCACAGTAATACACTCGGCAGCTCCCTAGTTGTCGAAGGACTTTCGGGGCTGGTGTTCGCTGATGCAAACCAAGCTTTCCTAGTTGTTGGCCGCCTGCCACTCACTTCTGGTTGCCGTTTCCCTGCTGCTCCTTCTTGCAGTCCTTCTTGTGGTACCCAGGCTTCCCGCAGATCCAACAGTTCCCACCCCATGGCTTGCTATGCTGTTGGCCTCCTTGCACTGCGTCGATCTCCATGGGGTCGGTTTGCTAGTGCTGTGCTCGACACTGATGATTCTCCTACTTCTCATGGAAAACCCCTCGATGGTAGCATAGCACGTCAATGCGCTCCGCAGTGGCCACCATCGCCTGAAACTCCATGATTCTACTGAGTGCTAGCGTGCGCTGAATTTCCACCTTCAAGTCGTCATGGTACTTGTCTACCATCTCTTGCTCGCTCATCTCGTTGATCTCCGAGCACGGCGCCAAGAAACGACGTGTGTACTCCTGCACTGAGCCAATCTGTTGTAGCTGCTTCAGCTTGTTGCGTGTGACCATGGAGGCGTTTACAAGATCGAACCGATCTCTGATGGCTTGCTCAAACAATTTCCATGTCGTCAGCACGCGAGCTTCAACTTGCCTCGTGCCTGGCTGCCACAACACGGCATGTTGCACAGTCGCGTTCCCACCTCCACCTCAAATGGCCAGCATAATCAGCTGCCTCTACCACTCCAATGCTCCTCCACATAGCAATGTCACCGCGAATGACACACGCACAGCATCGTCCTCTAGAGGGTGAACCAGAGCCCCAAAGTAGCTATTCATTGCGAACAACCAGGTCCGTACGTTCACACCCTTGACTGAGGGATTGAACAATTTCGGAGCCTTTTGCTTTGTTCTTGGCGGACTCCTTGGCCGGGCCGCCCGAACCTGTCCAGTGTCAGTCCAGTCCCGCAAGTCAGCCATCTACCGATTGAGCCGCTCATTCTCCAACTTGAGGGCTCTGAGCTGCTCTACGACCTGCTGCAGGGCCTATTCCATGGCTCTTGATGACTTTTAGCTGCAGGAGGTCTTCGAAAACATTTGGCAGTGTTTCGACAGCAATCGAAAAAAATTGACAGCAATTCGGTAGTCCAGGATGAAACTATGACGTCTTCGAGATGCGTACGAGTCACCCGTTGTCTCCTGCACACGCACGGTAGGCTATGTGGACGTTCTCACAATGTAGAAAGTTTTCTAGAGGTTGGCTCGTGCGTTGGCTTCGAAGTCTGGTCCAACAATCTCTCTCTCGATCAGCCTCGACGTTGTCCGGCGTAGTCCGTGCCTTTGCTCCTTGAAGTTTGTAGAGCGCCGGTGGCGCATCCGCCCAATGCGTGGCTCTGGCTTTAATACCAGATGTGAGAGTGTGTGCCTTCGGAAGATTAATCCTTGGTGTGTAGAGAGCACAGTCGTAGCGGAAAGATAGACTTGGAGAAAGTCTGGAAGCCAGAGCTAGAAAATACGAGATAATTAGAACGAACTGAGTACAGGGTATTTATACAGTCCGGCTGGCTAGCCTAGGCCACAGCATACTGCTTTCCTAGCTTGTTGTAGCAAGCTACTTGCTCCTGAACCCAATGCTCTGCTTGCACATGAACCTGGTGCTCTACTTGCACCTAATGCCTAGTGCAAGAAATGGTTGGCCATCGATCGTCAACATCGATGGTCTGTCTTCTCTCTCGGCGAGCCGCTACGTGCATCACACGTCACCGCGTATGCTTCTCTGCGGTGAGTGTGGTTGTGTTGTTGCGCACGCCATCGGAAGTACCGCTGTCGCGGTTGACCGCATCCGATGTCGGAGGGCCGCCGCCGAGGCAGTCCCTCGGAGGGTTGCGTAACCGGTACGCCACTCGCCGAAAGGAGGAGCAGCCACCCTCGCATGGCGTATTTGGAACGCCACGCAAAGGTGCAAGCAAAACACACCCTTGGCGTGTGAAGCTCGCACTCCCTCGCTTGCTCCTCGCGTCCTCACGTCCTCGCATCCCCGCATCGGCGAGCCGTCGGGGTCGAGCCGGACCTCTCCCCTGAATTCCGCCCAGAAAATCCGGAAAACGGAAAAGTGTCCCGAGTACCCCCAAAACCCAGGCAAGACCCCGCATAGGCCAGAAAAATAGGGGGCACCTCATTACAGCACCAATAGCGGTGACGGCCGCCCGAAGCGCCCTTTCTGGTAATAACACATCAGGACGCCATTCCGAAGCACCCTTGGCCTTCAATGATCCTTCACCCATTGACTATCTTGGCCCCAAGGCGTTCTTCGGCCTTGTTGGGCCTTCCGAGGGTCGAGCCTTGGTCCTCGGGGATGAATTCCCGTCACCTGTTTTCCCCTCGGCCGGTCTAACCTTTGGCCGGGTGTAACTTCCTCAATTCTTGATGGATCGACCCCGTTCTTGGGTCAATCTCACACGGTTTTTCTTGTAGATACCAAATCCATATTCATTTTGTACATTGAAGGAAGTCTCAAGACGTAATCAGTGCTATTGGCACTATCCGGCTTACACTTATCCCCCCCCTTTATGAGCGAGCCATCTCGGTTTGCTCCTCATACTCCCGGAGGATGACATTCACCCCGCCAACGTTGAAGTTGCGGACAGGCTCCTATGAATTGTGGGCTGCGTCATAGCCCTTCTACTTGACCAGGTATTCCCATCCACGGCCACGACGACGGTGGTCAAGGATGGCCTCCACCTCAGACTCTTGCTTGTCCTCAATCACCACCGGAGGGGGAGGCTGAGAACTGCGGCCAGGAAAATTTTCGGCCGGATCATGGTAGAGCTGGAGCCTGGAAATGTGGAACACGTCATGCACTGGCATGGAAGGTGGAGGAGCCAACCGCGCTACCACGGGTGTCCGAATTTCGAGTAACTTGAATGGACCAAGCCACCGGGGTTTCAACTTGTCCGACCAGACCCCGCGGAGCTTGACATGCGTGCTGTTGAGAAGCATGCGATCATTGACCTTGAGCATTACGTCTGCGCTTCTGCGGTCCGCTTGTACTTTCTACTGCTCTTGCTCCTTCTTGAATGCATGCCGAGTCGCCGCCCAAATCTACTTGAAGTCACGTGCGGTAGACTCCACCGAGGGCAGGTTGCTTACGACGTGCAAACCGAGGGGCATGGCAGGCATCGTCCCGTTCACCACCTCAAATGGCGCCTTGCCGGTGGAGGTGGACGTGGCAAAGTTGTACGCTAGTTCAGCGACCGGTAACCACTGGTCCCATGCCGTCTCGTCCGGGTTACACACTGTACGTAGGAGTTGCTCCAATGTCTGGTTTGTCCGCTGCATTTGTCTGTCAATTTGGGGATGAAAGCTCGTCAACAGCTGTACTTTCTGTCGTATTGCTCCATGAGTTTTCGCCAAAGCTTACTCGTGAAGCACAGGTCACGGTCGCTCACAATGGACCGCGGCACGCCATGGAGGCACACCACATGCTCGAGGAGCAGCCGAGCCCTACCCTCCGCGCACACCGTATCACGTGTTGCAATGAAATGTGACATCTTGCTTAAGCGATCCACCACCACCAACACCGCATTGTGACTTGCCGTTGTCTCGGGCAAGCCCGTGACGAGTTCCATGGAGATGTCTTGCCACGGCTGCTCGGGGACGGGCAAGGGTTGGAGGAGACCGAGGGTCTCTATCCTCCGTGCCTTGTGGCGTTAGCACACGTCACAACTCCGTCAGAATTCAGCCACCTCTGACGACATGGTGGGCCACCAAAAGAAGCAATCTACCATCTTCAAAGTCTTGTCGACGGCAAGACATTGAAGTCTAACAGTGGCCCACGTGGCCACTTGGGCCAATGTCATGGCACTCCTCCAAAATCAGCTGCCAAAGCACCGACACCGCGGCAACCATCACCTGCTGTGTGCCGCGCCGTCGCCAATACGGTGCCTCAAAGAAAAATCTCCACGTGTCTTACTCCCCATGTGCCTTCTATCCCTCCGTGAAGAGCCTCACAAGAAAAGCATCCTCGTAGATGGTGAGAGACGCGACCCGCATCATCAGGTCCGGTCCCTGTGAGAGTTCGTCGGCTTGGTTGATGCAACCCAGCCAATACACATTTTTGTAGTCGAAGTGCGACTCGAGGTACTCCACCCAACGCTCTTTCCGCCGGCTCAGGTTCCGCTGCGTCTTGAAGTACTTCAACGCGTGGTGGTTAGTGTAGACCGTGCATTTCTGCGCCTTGAGGTAGCACTACCAGTTCTTGAAGGCTGCGACCACGACGAGCACCTCCTTGTCATGGGTGGCGTAGTTCAGCTCCGCCCCTCGCAACTTGCACGAGTAGTAGGCGACCGGCTTTGCCAAAATCCTGCAAAAGGATCTCACCAATGGCCAGGTCCAATGCATCCGTTGCCATTTCAAACTCTCGGCCGCTATCGGCCAAGTGCAAGGCCGGCGCGGAGGTCAGAGCCCTTTTGAGATTCTCAAAGGCTTCTTGTTTGCTAAACCCCCAACTCCACTCGCGATCCTTGCGGGTGAGATTGAAGAGTGGCGCTAACACTCCCGCGTAGCCAAGGATGAACCTGCGATAGTAGTTGCAAAAACCAAGGAACACTTGCACATCATGCACGTTACGCAACTTTGGTCACTCTTGCACGGCCGACACTTTGTGTGGGTCCATGGCAATCTATCCATTGCCAATGATGTGTCCAAGGAATTCAACTTCAGCGACCGCGAACTCACACTTAGAGAGTTTTACGAAAAACTTCTCCTTCCTCGAAATTTTGAGGACCTTCTTCACATGCTCCTCATGCAACGCCTCCAACCTGCTGTACACCAAGATGTTGTTGAGGTAAACCACCATGAATTCATCCACGTACGGCCTGAAGATGATGTTCATCACCACCATAAAGGTGGCCATCGCATTGGTCAGCCTAAAAGGCATCACAAGGAACTCGCAGTGACCATATCGGGTGCGGAAGGTCGTCTTTTCCACATCATTTGCTACGATGCGGATCTGGTGGTAGCCGGAACGGAGGTCGATCTTTGCGAAGAAGCAAGCCGCACGGAGCTGATCAAAGAGCTCATCGGCTCGTGGAAGCGGGTATCGGTTCTTGATGGTCAACTCATTCAACGCCCGGTAGTCCCCGCACATGTGCATCTCCCCTGTCTTCCTTCTACACAAACAAGACAAGTGCATTGCAAGGAGAAACTAATAGGCGGATGAAGCCCTGCTCCATCATCTCGGTCAGCTGCTTCTTGAGCTCCTGTAGCTACGCGTCGCTCATGCGGTATGTTGCAAGAATAGGCGGGCGCGATCCAGGTTTGAGTTCGATGCGATGGTCCTCGTCCCGCTTGGGTGGCGGACCCGCCGGGAGGGTGTCGCGGTACACATATTCAAACTTCGTACACACGTTCCAAACCCCCTCAGGCATAGCGGCAAGCTTGCCTTAGGCCCCTGGCTGCTCACGAGTTGCCCCATGCGCCACAGCAGGCGCCACGTCCTCTGGTTCATCGAAAACGTCCTCCAGATCTCGCACGAATTCCAAACAAATCTGCTCCCTTTTTCGAATTGCGCGCTTGAGCTACACCAAGTTCAACATCAACGGCGCCGATTCCTCCTTCCGAGGCACCGACTGCTGCGGCGCTTCCTCCCTGCAAGTCTTCTCCTCCGCGGCCTCTTCCTTGGACCACGTAGGCAGGGGATACTCCTTGTCTCTGACTTGACTAAGACGATGTGCGCCTCCCAATTGACGACAAGGTTGTACTTGTGGAAGAAGTCACAACCGAGGATCACATCATAATCCTTCATCGGGCACACCCGGTATACGGTCGTTATGCCGAGGTTCCCCATGCGAATGGAGAGGAGACGGGCCAGGTACTCCACTTCTATCGTGCCGTCCACTTGGTTAGCGGTCTGTTTCTTACCCGCGAGCGCAAGGCCGTACTTCCAAGCGCACTCCATGCTCATAAAACTGTGGCTCGTGCCACAATCTAGCAGACTCCCCACCTTCCCCTTGGTGCCTTTCACTCGCGTCCCCAAGAGAAGTGCGTGCTGCTCCTCCTCATACCCTGCATCCCATGCCTTGACCTCGGAAACCCCCTTAACTACCGCAAGGCATTCGGGCAGGCGGTCAACTGGCGGCTTGGGTTGAGAGGAGCCAGGAGTAACGCCATTTACTCCTGGCTCTCCTTGTTTCCCGACTCCTTTGTTGCTTTCTCTGCTTTCTTTGTGGCTTGCTTCCCCTTCCCTTGCCGCTTACCCTTGTTGTCGCCCTTCTTTGGACTTCGACAATCACGCGCAATGTGGCCAGGCTTGCCACAGTTGTAGCACTTGCGCTGCTGCAACGCTCCAATCTCCATGGGCGTGTCCTTGCTCTCGGCCGGCTTGCCGTAACAACCCCCAAAAGAGTTATGGCTGTTGGCATGAGTCTGTTGCACATGCGAGTCGTACTACTCTGCTGCTACGATCATCCTCGGCAGGTCGTCGTTGAGGTCGTGCATCACCGTCACAACACGGGCGTGGTTCTTGAGGCCATTGCTATAGTGGAAGTACAAAATGTGGGAGTCAAAGCCACAACTGGCAACGATCTCACAAAACCTGCGGGTGTGGTTGGCAACGCCGCCAGTTTGGCGAAGCCGACACAGCTTGGCGCGCGCGTTGTTCCTCACGTCACCCACGGTGAAGCGCTTGATGAACGACTCCGTGAACTCCTTCTACGAGGTTGGCCATTTTAGGGTAGGGTCGTCACTACTACAGGTAGGAGCTGATGGGGTAGAGATTCCAGTCGTGGCCGCAATGTCGGCAACCATTGCTGCTCCACTGCCATGTGGATTGGACCGCATCACATCGGCCCACCAATTCAACGATGCCCCTCTCAACAGGGTCATGGCATAGTCGCGGTGCGAGTCGTACCTTGAGGCATCCACGCCGATGGTGGTGAAGTATGTTTCCAGTCCTAGTATTCAAGCGTGTGGAGCTGGCCCATCCTTCCTCGATGGGTCAAACGGCTCCTCCTTGGGTGGGCTCAAGACACCCACCGCAGGTATGTTTGTGGTGGCAACTGCCACCGGTGTTGGTACTGGATGCTTCGCGAGCTCTTGATTGAGGTACACATTTTTCTTCTCTAACAGGTCCATCTTGTCCTACGTGTTGGCAAGAAACTTCTGCAATGCTGCGGATGCTGTTACTTTGCCTTCTGCGTCAAACGCCGCAGCCATCGGAAACGTGCCGGATGAAGTCATCTCTGCGTTCGGTACAACTTCATCCTCAACGGGTCCTCCGGCTACCGCCTTGTCACCGGACTGCATGGTTGGCCTTGGGCACGGATCTGTCAAAGAGACAAGATGCGTGTTGTGCTACGCTGACCAGAAGAGGTTGCCACGTAGAAGATTTTGCCCCTGAGACAAAGGTGGCTCTGATACCAAGTGTGAACCGGGCGCTGTGTGCTAGCCTCAACCGGATGGTGTAGGCATCAACCAGCGGCAACGAAAACCAAGGGGAGGCCAGTGCACACCTTCTCAGGGTTACGGAAGTGTAGGGTTGTCTTGGGGGAGCACGGGAACACATGTGGCACAGTGGGAGTAAACTGTACTTGTTGTTCAAGTGTGAACATACAAGACTATATGTACACGATGACATATCCTAGGCGACCCGGGGTTGCCGAGCCATGCGTGGCCCCGTACAGGACAAAGATGAGCGTTGTTGCCTTAGCACCACGTAGTTCATCTTCCCAGATTTCCAACGCACCAAAAACTCCATTATTCCCTGGAGGAACGGCCAAGATATGGCCGTTCCCGTGAACCACGACAATCTGCCGCTGGCAGCACCACTAGCGGCGATGACGGCCGCCCGAAGCGCCCTTTCTGGTAACAATACACTGGAGCGTCATTCCAAAGTGCCCTTGACCCTCAATGATCCTTCACTCATCTGGACCCTAAGGTGCGCTTCGGCCTTGCTGGGTCTTCCGAGGTTCGAGTCTTGGTCCTTGGCGATGAATTCATGTCACCTGTTTTCCCCTCTGCCGGTCCAACCTTTGGTCGAGTGTAACCTCCTCAAATTTTGATGGATCGACCCGGTTCTTGGGTCAATCTCGCACAGTTTTCACTGTAGACTCAAAATCCACAGTCAATTTGTACATTCAAGGAAGTCTCAAGCCGTAATCAGTGCCATTGGCAGTGTCCAACTTACATAGAGGCTGCTCTGGCTTTGTTAGTAGCAGCGCATGCCGTAATGGCGTTGCCAGCAACAACAAAGGCTGATTTAGCTTTGCTTATACTGGTTCATGCCCTCAAGCATAGCGGCAACACTGGCTTCCCCAGCAGCAGCGCACGTTGTGTTGGCACTACTGGAAACGGGGCAAGGCTCCTTTGGCTTTGCTAGCAGTAGCAAATGCCTTGTTGGCGCTGCCAGCACTAGCAGAGGCTGCATTGGACTTGCCAACAGTAGCGTATGACCTGTTGGTACTGGCAGCAGCAGTAGAGGCTTCTCTCGCTTTGCTAGCAGTAGTGCACGCCCTACCCGCACTACCAGCATTTGTAGAGGCTGCTTTGGCTTTGCTAGTAGCAACGCATGCCTTGTTGGTGCTGGTAACAGCGTCAGAGGCTACTCCGGCTTGGCCAGTAACATGGCAGACCTTACTAGTGCTACCAGCAATGGAAGATGCTGCTCTAGCTTTGCCTGCAGCAGCGCACACTGTGTTGGTGCTACCTGAAGTGACAGAGGCTGCTCTAACTTGGCCAGCAGTAGCACACGCCCTACTGGCGGTCCAAGTAGCGGTAGAGGATGCTCTGGCTTTGCTAGCAGCAGCGCACATCCTGTTGGCGCTACCAGCAATGGAAGAGGCTGCTCTTACTTTGCCTATAGAAATGCACGCCCTACTAGTAGTGCCAGCAATAGCAATGGAAACTCTAGTTTTGCTAATAGTAGCGCACACCGTATTGGTGGTGCCAATAGCGGCCGAGGCTAATTTGGCTTCGCGAGCAGTAGGGCACGATGTGTTGATGCCGCTAGCAGCTCAAGAGGCTACTCTGGCTTTACCAACAATAGCGCATGCCCTGTTGGTGCAGCCAGTAGTGATAGAGGCTGCTCTGGCCTTGTCATTAGCAGTTCACGTCCTGTTGGCACTGTTAACTGCACCAGGGGCTGCTCTAGCTTTGCCAACAATAGCGCATGCCTTGTTGGCACTGCCAATAGTGGAAGAGGCTGCTCTAGCTTTGCCAGCAGTAGCGTATGCCCTTCTAGCGGTGATACCAGTGGCAGATGCTTATCTACCTTTGCTAGTAGCAGTGCATGCCCTGTTGGCATTGCAAGCAGCGGCAAAGGTTGTGCTGGCATTGCTGGTAGCAATGCACGCTCTCTTGGCGTTTGTAGTTGTTTCACCGCTAGTTGCATCATGACCCCTCCTATTGCTGCCAACAGTGGCAGGGGCGTTGTTGGCACTACCAACAACGACACGTGCTCTACTGGGGCTGTCAGCAAAGACGTATGTCATACTGATTTCTCAAGCAATGGCAGAGGCCGTGCTGTCCTTAACCAATGAAGGCACATGTCCTACTCGACTTGCCAACAGCGGCGTACGCCTTTCTAATATCACCAGTAGCAATAGTTTGCATGCTACTATGGCATCCGGCTTGATGACATGGTCATCATAGAAAAAAGTATGCTAGTTCAAACAAGCATGTAAGAAAACAATATAAAACCTGAGGGTGAGCATCCGAGTCCAACCCTCCCGGCCCTAGCCATTGGCTAGTGGAGGCATTATAGGCTGAGGGGCAACAACTGGCATTGGCCAATTCAAAGTTAACTGGCACAATGCAGGTAGCATGCATGTAGGAGACGCTTTGTTAGCAACCGGCCGGTAATGTGCAAATGCGTGTTAAGCCTGACCCACCCTCCCCTACATCAAGTTGGAATGCCTAGCATTGGCTTGTACGAGAGGCTTGTCCAGCCACTCTCAATAACAAATTGAGTTGTTTTGACTTGCTTACTAGCAACATAGGTTGCACTATCTCCTTGATCAAGATGATGAGAGCCATGATGGTTTTTCCACTCAACTACTTTGATAAGAAACAATGAGATTTTGATGGGCTTGTCCAGCATGCCTTGCGTGTAGCATGGGCTTCGCCAAAAGTGCGAATGTTTGGTGTGTAAGAACTACCAAACCTTGGCAGTTGGCTTGCTGATCTCCATTAGCAGATTAGACCCAGCACTACACATAAATGGCTGGACCAAAAGCATTTCTATGGATGTTTTTTCATCAAATGGAAGATGCGGTACACAACAACTAAGCTACTACTAGATTGAAACCTAGTAGCTCATCCGGGCTTTCTCTTGAAAGAGGCACTAGAGTCCAAAAGAGACAAATCCAACTCCCTTCCTTTCCCAATTCCCATTTCAAACATCTTATACGACCACGGGCCTACAAGGAATTAGATCATTGAGTGCTTAGTGGATGCAAGCGGGCACTACCAAATGTTTTACTACCATTGCTACAAAATAGCCTTCCTGACAAAACAACAGTAGAAGGTCTATTTTACAAGCACCTTGAAATCCCACCCCTTACTCCCAACCTTTTCTGGTCAAAGACCATAATTTGAGAACGAAACAAGAACAACAGTTGTGAGAGGAAACAATGGTGCCTCAACACTGACTTTCATTTCTCAAGCTATGCGCTACGTAAGCAAAGAGGGGAGATAATGATACACATGAGGTTGAGATTACTCTACCTATTACAAAGACATCAGACATGGTGGCGATACAGTTGAGTCAGTCAGACGATCCAAAGGTCAAGCCACATGTTTATGATCACGTAATAACCAAAGGAATCACAATTGACTAAGGTCGTATGAATGGCGTAGCGTGTTTTAGCGCACTACAGGCCACACCATAGCATTGAGAGGGTCAATACTCTAGAAAATAGTGATGACGTTTTGAGGTACAATTTTAGGGGAAAACCATGCACCCTAAACAAGTATCTCATGTTAGAGATGGTGGACTTGTACCTAAAATGGGTGGGTGGGTGGGATTAATCCCACCCACACATGGTGGACTTGTACCTAAAACGGGTGGGTGGGTGGGATTAAAACGTCACATATCGCACCCAAACGCGACAAGAACGCAAGAGCGATAAGCCTCCCCGTAGCCGATCAAAATAGAACACCTATATTGAACATCGCCCGCGTTAGGTACAAGTCCAACGGGTGGGTGGGTGGGATTAATCCCACCCACCCACCCGTGGTGCCTTGCACAAAGACATTGATTTTTTACTCATGCTCTTAGCATCCTCGACATATGTCAATGGGTAGGCTTTGAGTGCGTGACATGATGTGTGAGGCACAAGTCTCATAAAGAATGCAGTAAAACACTGAAGCGATCTCAAGAAGCATGTCTCAGTTGCATCATATCATGGACAGAGCTACTTGTGCTGATCCATGTCCTCCCACATGATGAACGACAATGGTTGACGCATGTCGGTAATGGTAAGACAATGGGTCGGAATGTATGTTGCTCATGATAGCATACTCACGCCAATGGCCCATGAGGCTCTGAGCTAGTGAGATGTTGGAGATGCAATCAGTAATCTTCACGGGTGAAGGAATACTATGATTTCACACTGTTTAGTCATGAACATTACATTTCCCTCTGTCTAATGGCCTAGATGTACATGGTACATAACATACCTGGGACATGTTGCAGGTTAGCCATATCCATGGGGATACACCTGGCCATATAACGTTCTTAATGATGCATCAACTCAGTTTTTCGTAGAATCATGTAACCGGCATGTGCCTTGGCTGCTCATCGATCTTGTGTTTATGGCATCATATACTAGGCCAGTTGGAAGTCAATAGAGCCAATGCTAAGTAGGTGTTTAACCATAGGCATGTTCTTTTGTAGTCAAAATACCTCAACATGCTCAGTTTCAGCAAGGTGTTATGTAACACGAGGAGACATGGTTGTATTCCCATGTCTTCTATCTGTGTTTGACCCATGTCACAATACATGGATGAAGGATTTTTTTTAATGTGTCACGGAATCCCTTCATGGCCATACACACAATGACATGCAATTAAAGGAGGACAACTTCCACCTTGTGTCCACTATGAGGGTTTCTCCTACCATGATGTAGTCCACGTTGGACTATGATGGTCAACATGGTAAAATCTCAACCATGTCTGCAAGCATGGAGACAACATTGTTGAAAAGCAGCAAGAGGGGTCTTTACTCACATTTTTACACATGCCACCCTTGCTATCAAGATTGATGTTGGATGAATCATGAACAGTAACACTTTGCATGTCAGGTGTTTCATGATCCTCGATCTCCTATGCTGAAGCTAGGGCTCGGGAAAATGATGTGCAAAGTATGCTATTATCGAGGACACTCACCATCATGGCTCTGTGTCAGTACTCAAAATGCACCATGGATGCCCATGCTTTCCTTTGTATGGAAAGGTGAGACCTAGCATGGCCTTACTCCCTACACATGATTTGGAATGATTCCTCCATCAATGGTATCATCTATCAAACATCTAAATCATTGCTGCTAGATTTTGAGCTGATATAGCTCCAGATTTGAAACCACTCATAGCCCCTCATTCTTTCATGAAACGTATGGGCGCTTCAGTCATTATCGTAATGACATTCACTTTACCCAGATGTACGCTACTAGATGCCTTGTCGATCCAGTCCGGTAGTCGCTCATCTATAGAGCACTATTTGAATTCCATTGGGATGTACATGATGCCCTTGATCACACGTTACCGATGGGCGCAGTGCCTACCTTACGCACTAGAACCGGGATGTAATATGGCAACGTAAGCATGGTTATGTGGTTACATTACAACATCATGTTATGCAAACCAATGGGATTTCCATTGAAGGAAAACATTCTCACAAACGCACGACATGGTCTACCCACAAAACACTTTGGTGTTCATTGTTGGTTGCAGACAACTTAGAGTGGCTAAATGCACCAGATTTAGCCTTTTAAGGCTATGGAAAATGAGCAATGATCGATTTTCCACACACTAAAGAATTGTTCTTTTGTACCAATGCTCTCCAATGCTGTTCTTTTGACGTCTCCTAGATGGTTCGCGAAGCATAGGGTACCCTTGGATGTTTATGTGCTCCTTCAAGCATCGACACATACTCTGGACATGCCTTAGGCTTGTGCAAGCAAAGCAAAAAGCATACTAAGGTACAGAATGGTCTAACATCTTTTTACCCTTACAAGTATTAGATGAATCAATGGAAAGTTGAAGTTGGATGACATTGCTCGGGTTATCTGTGTTTGATCACCTTCATTGTGTGATCATTCTTGAAGCTCCCAATTTTCATGGGAATGACCCATTTCACACATTCAGTCATGCTATTGATGTGTTCGGGTAATTCAATAATACTAATGTAAAGCAAAACTACACAAAATACATGTGGCATTTTGTTATCCATCTCTTGCAACAATCATAACATCAGGTTTTTGGTCTCGCCCACCGCGTCACTCAAGACTATGCACTTGGCAGCTTTCCAATGTGCAATGAGTATCCTTCTGGTGTGAGAACATGGGTTGTGTGTCCAAGCACATCACATGACCCGGGATTATTCCCACTTGGTGGAAATCCTTAGAACAAACGGAATTGGATGGTACCCACTCATCTTTGGAGTGCGAGGACGGCAGGCTTCAGGCGCCTTTTGTCCAGGTCTCTGTGCTACCAAATGAGAGTCTCATCCATCATCAAACTATGGAAGATACGTGTGCTGGGTGATCTATGCTGTGACAACGTCATGTCTCGGACACACTTGGCAATGTCCCACACAATGGAAGACCATGTGGTTTACAATGTGCAGTTAAATTTTAAGCATCGTCAAAGACATGTTTACACATGAAACATGGCGTCGACGACTGCCTCCAAATCACATTTTGAGCCAAGGGCTAAATTGGGAACGATTGCCTACCCAACCCAATTGAACCGGCTATGATAGGCACATGCGGACCTGACCGCATGCAAAGCTTCCCTTGGGTTTCCTTAGTTAGATCCCTAGTGGAGGATGGGATTGAGCTTGATTGACCATTCCTTAAGGGTACCATCTGGCGTAAGCCCCACAAAGAGAGTTTCCCTTCAAGAATGGTGGCACACTATTGCAGCCTAACAAACAGGGGCACTTGTCGCAAGTACGCTCGCCAACAAAAAGGGGAGGATGCGTCGCATAAACCTGAAAACTGAACACGTAATGCCCACCAAGATTTTTTTGTCCATCTCAGTGCTTTCTCTTCAGTTTATAGCATGGAAATCCCATGCTAAAACATAGATAATGTTGTTGCTGTGTTAACATAGGATGAGCGATGTTTCACAAAGTCGGTGCACAAAGCTTCGTCGAACCTTCAAGCACCAAAGCCACATGTGTAAGGACCCTCTTTTGGGTTCTTGTGATGAAATGTATTTCTTCGGCATGAAGCTTACACATGAGAATACAACATGGATACATGCATTGTGCTTGCACAGCATGTCTTACACAGCTTCTTAAAGACAGGAGTGTGATCTTGATGTTTCACTCACTTTATACTTTCCCAAAGTGGTAAGTTTGATGAGTGAACCTCTTTCCATTGCAAACTGGGGAAGGTTTGTTGCTAAAGGGGGAGGAATGTGACACGATGACCTAGTCGTAGTAGAAAAGAGGTCACTATGCCTTCGGTAGAATCGACCATAAACTACCAAGTGGGTAACTATACACCTAAACAGGTAATTCGGGTAAGTCAGGTTTTATCCCAAATACAAACATGTGTGAGGTCATGATTTCTCCTTGTCCTCATTGGTTAGTAGTTAGCTATAGTGGAAGAGGATGGACTGTCCAGGTTCATCCGATGAAATAGTAGAGGAGGAAATATCCTGCAAAATCCTGCCATACAACAATACGTTAGTCAATGGGCCGCGCTCTAACGCCCATCCCGTGGGATTTTACTCGCTGGTTGAGCTGCTGAGGCCAACCATTTTGTTTTGAGGGCATCTATCTACTCCCCTAACCACCTACGACAGTAGTTAGTGTCAACAATGTTGTGAAAGGTCATGTTGTTTGTTTGGCCATAGTTTTGGTGATCCTTCACAAACTGGCCGCGACTCAATGTCTTCATCCCTTAGCCATACATTGTCCGACCCCTTCATGTTTTTCCACAAATAGTGTAGCTTGGATGTTGCCTTACATGACTAGCCATGATCGATGGCACGGTGGCACATTCCTTCTATTATGGCCACGTTCATGGTCGATGGAAAAAGGATGATACTGGTGTGCAGTATTCGCAAATAAAGCCTAGTGAATAGTGAAAGATCCTCGGAAGGGCTTGTTACTATGGAAAATCAATCTAGTATATAGAAATGACGCGATATACTCCTCAAACCATACTCCTCGAACCAAAATCTACTCGCCTTTACTTCACCATTATGTAGACTTATGAAGGAAATTCAGTATCTTGTGATCAATATACGTGATGCAATAAAATTTCTATTCAAATACAATGTAAAAACACTTTAGATTAATAATTATTCATTACAATGTACTCTAATATTTTGAATGGTCGGTAACAACATATCAAACATTGATGTAAAAAATGTATCATGACTTAAAGTGTGTGATTATATTCTTGTTAATGTAGCATGAAACAATTATTTTAATCTTGTTGGAATCAATTGAGATATGTTTGATTCAAATTCCCACACAAAATGGAAACACTTTGTAACAAATCATTATGTTATGAGAATTTATAATGATTTATTAGGATTTGAATGAAAGTTCAACATCCTTGTGTTAGAAAAGGGGATGGAAGATGTGCTTCTTCAATCAAAATGGATTCTAAATCTCTTATTCTTGGTATGTAATATAAGGACATAGACAAAAAGGCCAATCCTTAAACAGGTGATCTAACATGTTTTTTTTTAATATAAACTATTTTTTTAGTTATGCGGTTCGATGGATAGTTTTATTGATAGAGCACAAAAAGTATTCATAAACTTCTTTGTTTCTATCATAATTCTTGGGTAAAAAATATTGAAGTACGTAAATTAAACGTCAAATACTATGAAATACTCATTTTTTTACAAGAAGATAGAGGAAAATGGAGTAGATTTTTGGTTTCAAGATTACTCTCCGTCCCTTCTGTATAGGAGACTGATTCTTTCTTGTAAGAGATCCTTCTGAGTATTTTGAAGGGTTATGTGGGCTACGTGGGCGGATACTACACGTCAGTAGTATCCTTTTCCCGTCAGCTACAGACGTGGCCATAATAGAAAGAAGGTGCCAGCGCGCGCTCGATTGTGGCTAGTATTGGGCAGGGTTTCAAAAGTGACTGAATTTGTTTGAAGTTCGAACCATCAACATGCGCGGTGAACTAATAAGTTCGTTGGCAGCGCGAAACCAATGGACTACATAGTTGGACTAATTTTTATGGTAGAATTTCCCGCGAGTTTGCTCGATTTGACCTAATTGTTGTAACTAATAGCTTGTGTAGTTGCACGCGGTAGGATCCTAACATGACTGCTCACGTGTCACACGTGAAAATTTGACCCCGGATCCCGCGGGCGACGTTCAGTANAATAAGTTCGTTGGCAGCGCGAAACCAATGGACTACATAGTTGGACTAATTTTTATGGTAGAATTTCCCGCGAGTTTGCTCGATTTGACCTAATTGTTGTAACTAATAGCTTGTGTAGTTGCACGCGGTAGGTTTCTAACATGACTGCTCACGTGTCACACGTGAAAATTTGACCCCGGATCCCGCGGGCGACGTTCAGTATAGGTGTTCTATTTTGAACGGCTACGGGGAGGCTTATCGCTCTTGCGTTCTTGTCGCGTTTGGGTGCGATATGTGACGTTGTTCAGTGTCGTTGTGAGGAGTTTGCATCATGGACTCAATACGTCATTGAGCTGCAACATGCCGTGCACTTGTCCGTCATGTTCGACAGATTCATGCAACAATGCTGGAGCTCCTTTGCAAACTAATCAGCTCCCTTATCCTCCGCCTCCTCTCTCGACTCATCCATTGTCCCATGCATGACAGTCAATTTCATGCACGTCACTGGATCCTCGAGCTTTGGCGAGGTCATCCTATGAGGCTGTACAACATTGCCAAGATGACTGTTGCAAAATGGTGTGGCATCCTGTCCATGTTGATAATGTTTTCATCGCCATGCATCACTCAACTTGCTGCGGACGAGAAGTGATTCATCTACCTCCTGTGTGTGTGCCATGGATTGTCTACTCGGCAGCTAATGGAGAGGTTGCTTTGTGGTGCGGCAACTATTTTCTGAGTATTGCGAGAATTCGTCCAAGCGCTGCTCCACGTAGCATTGTCCATCATACGTCAAAGTCGCGCCGGAGACCCTCCATCTAAGGCTTGGGAAGGCTGCCCGGACTATGTGCCATACTTTTAGGAAATCGTCCGAGCCATTGATGGGACGCATATCCCTGTCGTGGTGACCCGATTCTGACGGTCGGCTTTCATCAATCGGCATGCCCAAGTGTCTCAAAATGTTCTCGTGTTGTGCGATCCGAATCTACAATTCACGTTCGCGACCGTAGGTTGGGAGGGCTCTGGGCACGACGCAAGAATGTTCACGGATGCCCTTCAATGATGCCCCAAGAAAACATGTTCTCGCTGATGCAACATTCCCGTAAGGATACGGCTTCATGCCGCCATACTATGGAGTGAGGTACCATTTACAAGAGTTTGGCGGTGAATTACTACGTCTAAGAAATGTGTAGGAGTTATTGAAATTGAGGCACGCATCCGCTCGATTGTCGATCAAACGGGCGTTCAGCCTCCTCAAAGCCAGGTTCCGGATTCTGCATTCTTTGTAGGCGTTTGACATAGAGTTCCAGTCACATTTGGTTCTTCCATGTTTCGTAATGCACAATTCAATAGATGAGAGACAGGAATTTACATTTCCAGGTTGGGCGGATAGATAGCTTACAAAGGGGCAGGAGCAGATGCTAGAACGTGTTCGACCAATCGGCCGACAGTTTGGAGACGCGTTCATCATTCAACTGAGACATTCCATTTGATCCGCAATGCGGGTTGATTACATTTTTGACTAGAATGTATGCTCATCATTTATGATCAATACTTGTATTCAAGAAATACACATTGAAAAGCAATATGGAGCATTCTGAAAATGCATTTATCAGAGAACAATTGTTGCAACACAAATGAATTAATCACCCAAACTTCAATAGATGCCAAATCAGTCCCATGAGGAGCAAGCCCACCATCGCGTCCCCTCCAAGTGCTTCTTCCTCCTCAGTCTGCTTCTCCCATGCTTCAAATTCCTCCTCGACCTCGTCATACTCCTCCCCCTCCTCTTTGTCCTCGTCGTCACCCTTATCCTCCTTAAGACAGCCATGCACATGATGGCCCCATGTTTTGCCAAGTAAAAAATTCAGCCCTCTCGCACGCACACCTCCCTTTGAATACATGTATTGCGTACACGTCTGGTCATCCTTGTGAAGCACATTGAGCAGCTCCATCTTGTCATCATTTGACATCTCCTCATCCGCGCAAACATCTTGCAGAGCCATGCCCCATGGTATCTTTGAACCATCGTCGGGGATAACACATTCTAAACTGCCAGCAGACTTCACGAGTTTGGCTAGCTTATCAACCTGCTTGTCAAAAACTTAATGACAAACAATTTTTGCGTTAGCATCCTCAGCCCCATTTTCTTTTTGTTTTGTGTCTCTTGCTTCTTCTGAACTAAATGCGTTCACGCCCATAGTTCTATCGCAGATCCACAGCCTTGTTATTATGTCCTACCAGGGTAGGTGCTTGCCTTGATGTTTCGCTACGGCCGGATTGGTATTTTTTAGCGGCTCCCATGTCTTGCCGTCTAATTCGATCATCTAACGGATACGATCAATGTTGTTTCCACTTTTTTCGACAAGTTCATACGCCATCCGCCACATCTTTGTAAGGTTGTTGTAGTGATAGAAAATTTGCTTTGTCATTAAGGGGTCGATTTTCAGTTTCTCAAAAAATTAAGACGCGATGACCACGTGCATCTTTGTCTGCCACCCTTTTGTCTCGCGGTGTTTGACTGCGTACTACAGCTCAAGTGATAGAAGCGTCACGTATTTCTTGTGTGCCCAGTAGTTCTTGTTGAGGCTCGCGTTCGCCTCCGAAGCCACATTCCTGTTGGATGGGAATGCGGAACAACTGGCAGCATAGAAGGAGGCGGAACACCTGGCTGTGTCGTTATCGCTAGCGGCCACGTCAAACACCGGTTTGGCAACCATGCGTGGACTTTTATAGTGCACGTTGTCCCATAGAGGAGAGGACGACACATGCACGAAGCGAGCGCTGGCTGCGGAGTTATTGCCAATCAAAGGGGTGCGATCGAAGTCGTTAGCTGTCGGCTTTGATGGAGGCGCAGGAACGTATGGACTCATGCGCAGTCGCTGATGGGCTGCCTCGTTGTTCTCACGCTCGAGTTAGCATAGACATTGCATACAAATTCCGATGGGCGCGTGCAAGTTCGTAGTACTGACGGGCGTGGACGTTACAACGGTAGTAGCCAATGGGAAGCTGTCGGATGACGAGTTGCACACGAAGTGGCGACAAGACTGGGCCATGGTGGTCGGTGGTCGCGTGAGAGGATGAGACACAAGTGATAAGAGCTAACCTTCCTTTAACGAACCGACACGACACGGACGGCAACAAGGACCATGGCACTTCGAGCGAGGCATCCCGACTGCAACAGCTGGCGTGTCGCACTTTTGAAAGTTCAAAATCGGAACCGAAAAACATCTGAAGTCACGAGAATGCGATAAGGGGATCTACACCCTCAATAGCACACTCTTTATGACTTCTTGAAATCGGTTGAAAAACCAACTAGTTTGTTCTGGTTAGACGTGCTACGGGAGTTTAGTCTATTTAATTCAATTGAAATTGTGGTTTCGGCCTTGCAAAAGCCCTTGACTAATTAATTCGTTTTCAACTACGTCGTTCAGGGGTCCCACCATCGCGACGTCCTCGCGACCAAGACGGGCAGTTGACGAGGTAGACGACCACTCCGCAACACCTCACCACGACTGTTAGGGACGTGCGACAAAATACTAAAAACTAATTAGTTAGTTTTGCAAGCCCACCTTAGGGTCCCGTCATCGTGACGTCCTTGCGACCCAGACGGGCAGTTAACGAGGTAGACCGCCACTCTGCAACACCTTGCCATGGCCGTTAGCGACGTGCGACAAGCAACCAAAAACTAATTATTCAGTTTTGGAATCCCACCTTGGTAGGCAACATCCAATCCGCGATATTGATTACCAAATTTGAAAGGGGCGACAACTTATGGCTAGTATAGATAACGACGCCAAGCCGCAACCAATTTGTATAGGATTTTCAAAATTGTGGCTATAGGAAGAAGATGACCGTCGTAATTTTGGTGCGCTTGCGGTCTAGGATGCGTAGACCTGTGCTTAACTGCGGGCCATAGACCAAAAGCCCTCGTCCTCGAAACCAACCCGAAGTTCAATTCAGGGCGAGTATGGATTTGACCTAGCTGCCACGGCAGAAGTAGACTCGGATTTACCATCATTACATCGTCTCATGACCCTGTTCGAACTCGGACGCCCGGACGGAGTGTTGGTGCATCCGTCGGTGTTGTCCGTGCACGGCGAAGGTGGGTCTGACTTGTTCGAAGATGGAATCAGAGCGGAAGTTCACTCCGATGGCGAATTCGACAGGGAATCCGGGTAGGACTGCTTCCGAATCCAAATGCGCCCTCAATTGACTGTCTTGCGAGCGCGACCGTGGAAGTCGTGCGTTCGGTGGTTGTTGTCCAGTTTCGACTGGACTCTCGGCCGCGGCCCTTGGTAAAGGTTCGTTTTGCCTCGGTCGACAACAGGACGCGGATTCACGGATAAACGAAGGGTGCGTTTGGCCTCGGCCAAAAGCGAAGACGGCGAGACGGATTCCTAGTCCAGGGACGGAGAACCAAGCCGCCTAGATTAGGCTGTTGACGTGGAACTAAACATGATTGGAGCGTTTGACCGGGATCCCCGTCGATGCCTCCAGGCGCTGCATGCCAAGTATGAATCCGTGTTGCACTTTCAAGTATCCGTGTCCTGGAGTCAACAGAGGCCAAATGCACCCTAAAGTGCAACACAGATTCATACTTGGCACGCAACATGTGGATGCATCTATGGGGATTCCGGTCAAAGGCTCCAATCGTGTTAAGTTCCACGTCAACAGACTAAGGGTGCGTTTGGATTAATCAGCATTGGGGTTGACTGTCGTAGTTTTTTGCGAAACGCATTGGTTCACTATGACTGTCGAAGCGACTCTGTGTTTGGTTTGCAATGCGACCGCTTAGCAGACAGGTCCTGGCATCCAAGTGGCACGTCCACGTCATTACAGGTAGTGTTGGAGAAAAGACTTCGGNTCAAAAACTCTGCCTGGAAGCCGATAACTGAGGAGTTCAACAAGCATTTTGTAGCGCGGATGGGGAAGACCGCAACAGCGAAGCAGTGACAAGATCGCCGCAACAAAATCAAGCAAAAATGGTGTCGTTACAAGGCTCTTCGCGACTCCACCGGCGGCGGGTGGGACGAAGCTGCCAATACGCCCCGTCTCCAATCGGAAGTTTGGCTCACCCACCTCAAGAGGTGGCCAGGCGATATGGACTTCGCCACTGGATGGGATTTACTCCCACTGTGCGACATTTTTTTTGCGAAGTCCTGGCAACAGGAGATCAAGCTAGGGCAACAACAGGCAAAGAAGAAGGAGATGTTGATGGCGATGACAGTGGTGATGATGGGGGTCAAGCTACTGCCAAAGCCGCGGACGGAGAGGAAGAGGAAGACGTCGCAACAAGTCAGCCACGCGACGAAGACACACCCACGTCACCCCAACCAGCCCAAAAGAGTCCCTCCCTACTTGATGCTGTTACGCAGGTTTGTGAACACACTCTCCCTCATTCTCATGTTTCCTTTCACTATCCATCATTGTATCCTCTCTTCACACTCATGACTGTCACACCGGTCAATGTCCCAAGCATGTTTCCTTAGCACCTATTCATTCCTAAGCCCTCCATTTCTTCCACATTTCTGCATGCAATCTGATTCACATGCNACGAAGAAGAGGCTTGTCCTCTCTCCGGAGGAGCGTCCTCGCACTCGTCGTCGCTCCACGGGGTCATCAAGCGTCGCGGACGGCCTGTCCAAACTTGCACATTCCGGTCTCCTCTTGGCTGAAGCTGCGAAGGAGGAGGAGAACGACAACACCATCCTTGCGAAAGCACTTGCCAAACTACAGGAGCAAGTTCACGATGACGACATCGCTTTACGTGCAGTGACCATGTTCACAAAAGACCCCCGCCAAGCGCGAGCATACCTCCACATGCGCCCTAGCCTTGCAGCAAAGTGGCTAGGATATGATGGAACGAAGAGATCCGTAGAGTATGATGTGGATGACAACTATGTGGATGCGGATGGTGCTGGTTTGGGCGCCATGGGTTATGGTTTCTAGTGTAGGAATCGTTCATACCTTTGTGTTAGAAATGCCTTCCAGACTTAACTATGTAACTTTTTGTTTGAAGTTCATGATCACAATTGTGTATGCATTTCAATTCAATTTTCTGCCCAGAAGAACCATGTAGTATTGTGTTTTATTACTTATGTAATAGTTGGCAAACATTTCTGGAAGACTTCACATTTTGGTGTGTATGTAACATTGAAGACAAGTTGTCCTACATACTTGTTGACTTTTCCNAAGCCGCGGACGGAGAGGAAGAGGAAGACGTCGCAACAAGTCAGCCACGCGACGAAGACACACCCACGTCACCCCAACCAGCCCAAAAGAGTCCCTCCCTACTTGATGCTGTTACGCAGGTTTGTGAACACACTCTCCCTCATTCTCATGTTTCCTTTCACTATCCATCATTGTATCCTCTCTTCACACTCATGACTGTCACACCGGTCAATGTCCCAAGCATGTTTCCTTAGCACCTATTCATTCCTAAGCCCTCCATTTCTTCCACATTTCTGCATGCAATCTGATTCACATGCCCTCCATTCACAACACTTTCCAACTCCCGCACAGTGGTGGTGCTGTTTTTGTCCTTGTTGTGCCGTAGGAACCATCGTCTTCTACGAAGAAGAGGCTTGTCCTCTCTCCGGAGGAGCGTCCTCGCACTCGTCGTCGCTCCACGGGATCATCAAGCATCGCGGACGGCCTGTCCAAACTTGCACATTCCGGTCTCCTCTTGGCTGAAGCTGCGAAGGAGGAGGAGAACGACAACACCATCCTTGCGAAAGCACTTGCCAAACTACAGGAGCAAGTTCACGATGACGACATCGCTTTACGTGCAGTGACCATGTTCACAAAAGACCCCCGCCAAGCGC